>WJFF01000081.1:90643-110018 GCA_011800825.1 Fonsecaea pugnacius | reverse complement strand
AGGTCCTCCTCCACCGAAGCCACCCGCTCAGATCGACCAGCGGGAGAGTAACAGGGAACTCGACCGCGCTCAGCAGCAGCGCCAGCAGCAAATACCAGCCCGCGATGCAGCTCACCCCCAAGCTCGCGCCGGCGATGTACAGGGTGGTGCCGGCGCCGCTGCCGCCGTCCGCGAGCAGCCAGAACGTCGTGGTCAGGAGGGTGAAACCCCAGAAGAGGCCGGCGAAGATGACGACGAAGACCAGGTTCGTCCGCAGCGCGCAGACGAGGTAGATCAGACACAGCACGGCCATGAAGATCATGAAGAAGCCGAACGACGCGTTGAAGCCCTTGCTTGCCAGTCCCGCCGTGAGGTCCTCGGGGTCGGGCGAGTAGGCGCCAAAGGCGTTGAAGAATGGCAAGAGCGTGGCGCCGTAGGAGAACCAGAAGCCGCCGAAAGAGGCAAAGACGACGAACGGGAAGGTGTTGCCTGCGACCCATTCGAGGAAACCTCCCAACAGCATGAGGACGCCGCCAATGAAGAAGTATGCGCCGCTGTATCAGGATCTGTCAGACTCTTGTCCCTTTGTCTTGTCTCGTCGCAGTGAAAGAGGGATGTTGGGGAACCGGAAAGGGAGGGGAGTTATAGGTATGTACTTACACCGACGCAGCTCCATTGCCACCTGCCCCTCGCCAACCCATCAGGTCACAGCTCAGCGGGCTCAGACAGAGCAAAAATCCAACAATGGACAGAGGGGTCGGGTTGGCGAACGTTTGCTTTGCGCTTCTCCCGCCTGTCGCCGGGTCTTGGTTCTGGACCTGCAAGAACATCCGATCGAACATGTCGGCGGGGATCGACACCATGGTCGCATCGTTGAACGACGGAGGAGGTGCCTGTTGCGACTGCGACCTCGGAGGGGGGATGTATTTGGTCTTCTCGTCCATGTAGAACGGCGCCTCGAATGACTGCGAGGACGACAGCCCCGGTGGGGTGGGTGGTCGGTAGTAATTCGAGTGAGGTGGAGGCAGGGGGCCTTTGATGTCAAAGGGCGCAGATGCCATGTTTGGGAGATGGGGGATGTATCAGGCTGAACTAGACACACAGGTTTAAAGGCACACTCGCAAATGTGTGGTGGTCTTCAGGATGGGCAAAGCGACGAGGACTTCTCCAGGCTGACGAGAGAAGCAACGAGTCCTTTATATCCCGCATACTTTGACCACGAAAGAAAGCGCCAGCCATGCAAGGCCTGTCAAAGTATAGCAGCTGGAATGCCATCAGCCGGCAGAGTCTGCAACATGTGGTGCTTCAGCCTCAGTGATCACCACTGTCCCAGGACCAGTAAATGGCCAGCAATGCCATGTTTGCAGGTGTTGGCAAAAAGTCTTTTATCCCCTGCGTTGGTGTGCAAGCCGCCCAAGGAGTGTTTTGGAGAAGCTTGGAAGGTCTTGGGAGCGTATGCATGGGTTACCGAAACCTTGATATTTGTGTGTTCAGTGAGATATTTTGGAGGTATGGGGGGTGGTTGAAACGATTCCGAAAGCTGGGGGGACCCAAGAGAGCGAGAAAAGGTGGAACATTCAGGGGGTCTCAGGAAAGGCTTGGCACTCAGGGGCCGGAGATTCCAGGCCTCCCATTGGCGCGGGTCACAGCCTATCACAGCCCCATTATATGTGCCTTGTGCTTTGTGGCTGTAAGGGGAAGGGGGAAAAGTCTACGAACTCGGACTCACAGATATCCGGTCCACAGAAGCAAGGGATCTCAGCTTGGCCCTTGCACTAGACAGCTGAAAGCTGCTCTTAAGACTCGTGGACAGGCGAACCAACCAGGTGGTTCTGAGTCAATGCTCCTCGTTCACACCTCCACTGGTTCTGGAAGGGACTCCAGGAAGGCTGTACAACCCCTGACGATCAGAGCAAGTGCACTGTGGTCATTCTCCCAGGAGCATCAGATTCCTGGTGGCGGACCAGCTGAGGACGCTTTGGCGTACTTGCAAGACATCCCGAGCCTGGGACAGCTACGAATGCGAGCACACAAGTCCACGAGGCCATGTAATATCGAAGAAGAATGCCGAGTCTGCAAATGCAGCTGCGGACCGCGGCACCGGGGCTGGAGGACAAGCTTTTGACCCATATGGCGAGATGGATAGCGGAGGGCCCACAAAGTGAGGTCGAAGTCCTGTGTCCTGCAGGGTTAGCAGGGGATTAAACCCTCACCGAGTGGCGGTAAGTGCTGATAGGAACGAAGAAGAGCGATCAAATTGCGCAGATCACTCCTGGGTCATTAATGCCTCGGTGCCTCGAGCTTTCACAATCCAAGTCCTGACAGATTCGAGATATCTTGCCACTTCGTCAGCCGATGGGAGTTGAAGATCAACAAACCCATCAACGACCTCTGCCTGTTCATGACCCTTTCATCTTGTGTCACGAGAAATATGGTTCTTGGAAAAAGAAAGAAAACCTGAGGTGCAACACGAAGTGGCAAGAGGAATTGCATACAGAGCGAACACTCGCTCCTGAAAAGGCAGGTTGTTAGGTCGATAGACCCGATATAGGCACCGGCACCATCGACTACAGTCTGCTCCATTGCTGTCCACAAATTCCATCACGAATTGGTTTTACTGTGACAGCCAGAAGTTGAACCACTCGACGATGGCCCTCAAACTCTCTTCTTTAGCATAACCTGTTGGTTGGTAGGTCAGTCACATAGAATTCTGAAGGTACAACATCGCCGAGAATCAAATAGCAGACTTACGTTCATAGGGGTTGTCCAGGTTACAACGAAGCGCAAACCCGTGTTCCACACCAGACAAGAGCTGCAAATTGTAAAGTTTCTTGTCCTCCTGGAGGATCTTGATGGCCTCGTTGCGCGCGTCAGACCCAAAAGTATGGTCGGTCTCGGCGCAAGACAAAAATAGCGGTTCTTGAGGGGCTTTGTTAGTCAGGCTATCGCGAGAACTGGCTTCAGCTCTCTTACTCTTCAACTGCCGGAAATGTGTCTCCTTCAAGAATGCCGGATGGGCGAATGCGCCTGCGGTACAAATGTCTCTGGCTAACTCGTTGCAGACATATGGAGCTCCAAAACAGTATCTGGCACGCACGGTGGTCAGAACCAGTACAGGTTGAAGCTCCCATCTCACCAGAGCAAGACATACCCGACACATGCAAATTTGGTCGTTGGCGATCCAAACTGGGCCTTGACAGCCTCGACCCAACCCGGGGTCACTTCGTTTGCGAATACGGTGTACTTCTGCTTCCACGCCTCAAAATCAAACCCCGGAGCAGGGTCATCGCGGCCCTTGCGATGTTTCCACACCGGGTCCTGCGCACTCTCGTCAGCCATCGAGGTCGTAGTTCCATGAGATCAAGGGTGAACCGACTCCTTTGAAATAATCCAGCCCGAAACATGTGTAGCCAGCATCCGCAAAGGCATCCATGACTAGGAACCCGTTGTTGAAGAAGCCCCAAACATCAGGGAAGTAAAGCACGATGTTGCCATTATTCTTGCCCTGAGGAGTCGAGACGTACGTCTCGACGCCAGCGACTGTCTCAATGCGGCCTCTCGGCTCCCCCTCGTGGAGCGAGCCCTTCAAGCAGCACTCGTCTGACGGCTTTGCGAGGTATCCTTGCTTGTCCGCCATGAGCACTGTGAGTCCACGAGTCCAAGATCTTTTGACTTTCTTTCCAGAATTGCAGCCGTATCGAGCGATATCTCTTCACTTTGAGAATATTGTCTCTTGATCTTGGGTGATGGCGCGATCACGCAATTCTTCCGAGGCCTCTTTCCAGCGTCGGATGTCCACCTCAATTCTTCTCCAACTGTACATTTTTCTCCAAGACGGCGATCCAGCCGGCGATCCAATCACAGGCACAAGAGCGGCATCAAAAGTACATCCTACAAGGTTGTTGCAAGTGGTGCCCCCGCAAGCGGGCAACGGCCGCAATCGACTGTGAGGCTTGAGGGCCACATATAACACCCAGTCAAGTGCTCTGATGATGTCCAAGGTGTAGAAAGCTTTGCAAGGCACGGTAACACCTGTGCAGGAGCGAAGGTCAAAACGGCTTTGGCGTGCGAGTATTGTCTCGCTCACTGAAATATCAGTCGTAACGTCGATCCATGCCGGGTAACTGATCAGGAGAAGATAATGGCTTCCAACATACCCCACCAGCCCTTCCGCTTTGACGGCGAGGTCGCTATCGTCTCTGGCGCAGGCTCCCGTATGGCTGGTAAGCCACTTGGCCAGCATACGTCTCCCTTCATCACATCACTACTATCATCTTCTGCCCCGTTCTAAACTGAAGACCTACTTGTATATAGGTGAAATCGGCAACGGACGTGCGACAGCCATTCTTCTCGCGCGGCAAGGCGCCAAAGTCGCCCTTCTGGACATCAACGTCTCGTGGGCCGAGGAGACCAAACGCATGATCGACGCCGAAGGCGGCATCTCGGCGGTGATCCGTGCCGACGTCACGGACGAGTCGTCGTGCAAGGACGCCGTGGCCAAGACGGTCGAGCTATTCGGCACGGTGACCATCCTAGTCAACGTCGTGGGCGTGGGCGGCGCGATGGGGGACGCCACCGCGGTGGACCTCGCGGCCTGGGACCGCGACATGCGCATCAACGTCACAAGCATGGTCCTGATGGTGCGGCACGTGGTTCCTGAGATGCGCAAGGTCGGCCGTGGCGCCATCGTCAATGTGTCCTCGGTGTCTGGCCTGCTCGGTGGCAATCCGAGCCTGTTGTACCCTACGAGCAAGGGCGCGATTATCCAGATGACAAGGGCCATGGCCGCGCAGCATGGCACGGAGAATATCAGGGTCAACTGCGTGTGTCCCGGCATGGTGTTTACTCCGGTAAGTTCCTTTCATGCGTCGTACAGTCATAGGTTGTATCTTGTGCAATCCCACTCCTTTTTTTGGCCCCGAATGATTTTCCGATATTATCCAAGATAATCTCCTTTTTCATAAGTCGGTTTCACTTTTAGCCACAATACTGACATCTATTCTCACTCTCACCGATCATAACAGATGGTAAGAAGCCGCGGTATCTCCGACGACATGAGGCAAGCACGGATCAACCAGAACATGTTGAAACAAGAAGGCACGGGCTGGGATGTGGGATACGGTAATTTCGACCCTCCCTCCCGTTTCTTCCCATCTCCTCTTTCCCCTTCTGTTCTCTTCCATGGACGCATGGAGGAGGGCCGATAACTGACGAGGCTGACCTCCCTCTCTCGCTCTCTGGCTATCTAGCAATCCTCTTCCTCTGCAGCAAGGAAGCCAGATGGATCACGGGTCTAATCATGCCTGTCGACGCGGGCACCACGGCGGGGAAATCGGTCGCGGACAGGCCCGCGTTGCCGGCGGACGTGTTGGCCGAGCAGATGACGGGGATACCGAACAGGGCGGGCCAGTAGGAGATGTTGGACCCTTGGATCTTGGATCTTCTCTGAAAGGGGAGAGCCGGGAGACCCGACCGGGCTGTTGGGAAAGACTTCGCTTTGGGCGAGGGTCTGTCAAATACTCTCTTCTTGCGCAATTCTGAATCAGACAGATATTCTGTTCAAAGCGAAATAGGGACGAAAATAGGACCAATGTCTCAACCTTTTCGTAGCCCATCACGATACCTTTTACGCCATGCATGCCGGCGTGTGAAAGGCTAGAGCCATACCTCGTACTTGTAACATGTAGACTGGATCGTCATTTTCTCAACGTCACCATCAGATTTCCGTGACACTCACAGGGTCGAAGAGAGGCGGTATTAGAGTGGTAAGTAACGTAATGGAATGAGAGGTGGGAGTACATCTCCAAAAATGGCGATAATAGGTAATGTTGAGGATCTATAGACAGGACTTTTACAAGGACGAGTATGTGTAGGGGTAAAGTAGTGGTTGTGGTAGCGCACTGGACTTGAGGCGGCGAGCAGCTTCTGGGTGTGGGGCAACTGCTAGCAAGGCCAATTCACTAGCCACATTTGGCACTCCATCTCTTCGTGGGAGAGGCACGAGTATTGACTCAATCGTGCAACGGTGGACGAGATTAGACCGGATGACACATGACGAACAAGCGCAACCTCGACAGTCCCATAGCATACACTCTTGAGTCTAGTTATCCCCTTCACTGGAGTCCTGGCGCAAGTTGCAAGTGACCCTACCACAGATCCGTGACTGACCAGAACTCATGGTGAAGGACCACCAATGCTCCCTTCCGAAGAGGCGACAGTTATCCCTTCCGCTGAAGCAACAGTTATGCCTCTGCCCAAGCGAGCCGAAGACGTTACTAGACCTTGGCTGTTGCCGTCGAAGTGCTCTCCACTTGGACCGCACCGCCCTTGTCCTCCATAACCGCATTCTCGACCGCGAGATCGTTCTCGGTGAGCAAGACGACCTTGTCACCAAAGGCGGCGGCAATCTCTTCGAGCGTCTTCTTCTTTGTTTCTCTGGCGTCGCAGAAGTTGAATCAGCCGAATATACTTGGCAGATGGGTAATGAAAGAGCCCAAAGAGGGTTCTCAGATTCCATATCTTGAAGGCCACCGCGGGGGAGGGGTTGAACTTACGGGAAGTAGAAATATGCCACGATGAGAAAGAAAAAGGAACATCCGACGAAGACATAGTAGTAGTTCTAGCCCCGGCAAGCGAAAGATGTTAGTTCTAAGTCCAAAGAGGGGGGCTGGTGAGAGAAAGGATGTGGGTAGATGGGAGACAGGTCCCTCGGAAAAGAAGGGGGCAACTCACCTCTTTGATATTGGCAAAGGCAGAAGGACCAGCCTCGGTTACTGTAGAGGGATTAACAAAGCGTGGTTAGCTGGTGTGTATACATTCTGTCATTCATACAAAACTCCTGGGCACGGTAGGCGCGGAGTGTGGTGACCGCCGACTTCAGAGCAATTCCCATATCTTCAACACCTCTCAATATTTCCGCAACAGCAGCGAAGCGAACAAAGGCGCGAGGACAGGAACAAGGGACGTATATCCTGAAAAAGGGCGAAATGTGGTACTTACTCCCGACATTGACGATAAAATGAGACGCAGCCGCCAGACCCATAACTTTCGACCGCAGGTTGACAGGAAGCACCTCGGCGCCGTACAGCCACGTTACAGAATTAATGAAGCCGTCTGCAAGTGTTGTTGATGTTAGAAAGAGGTGAGGAATAGAGGAAGATTATAGGAAGGAGAGTGGTCACAAAAAGGCAGTCTTGGGGAACGTCCGCAGGTGAAGGGTGCAGAAGCGACTCACAGTAGGACACCACGAACAAGTAGATTCCTAGAACAGCGAATCCCTTGCCGACCTTGTTGTCTGTGTTTTGAAACTCCCGCTGCATAACGGCGGCGTATATCTCGATCAATATGATGCTGGACAGTCCGGCGAGGATCATCCTTTGCGAGGAGAATAAATTAGCCCGTCTCATGACGAGAAATGAAAAGACCCAAAAAATATGGCAATCCTCCTGGTCTGCAGTAGATAAGGGCATAGAACAATGGCGCAAGTGTAGTGTGAGACTCACTTTCGGCGACCCCACTGGTCGTTCATAAAAACCGTGGTGAGGACGTTCGAGGTGAAGGCGAGCGAGCCATAAATGGAGGCCAGGGCCAGAATCATATGGCTGTTGATTCCGAGGGATTTGAACAGGATTGCTGGGGAGATGACGAACCGTAAGCTAACCAGAATTGCAAGACCCTCTATGTCGTGTACAATGTCGTGCGACCAGGAGGGAAATGGGGAGGAAGAAGCAGATATGCCTTACTTTGGTAGTACTGTCCACAGGCAAGGGTGCAAGGGTCAGCTTAGCGACACCTCCACGTGTTGGGTGTGCGACTGTGATAGGGGATCATACCTGGATGACATTGACACCAGTCAGACTTGTCATGGTCTGCACCGCAATTGATCTTCATACACCCGTCAGCCTCACCCTCGACGCGCCGGCACCACAGGACGAGAAGAATCACACATACGTGAGTGCCCTGTGCCTAAACAACTTGAACACCTCGCGCAAACTCTTGACCTCTCTCTGTTGTTCAAACTCAATCTGGCGCCTCATAAGGACAAACTCCTCGTGCACCTCGTGGTTGGTCAGATCTTTCCGGATCCTCATGAACTCGCGACGGGCTTCGTCGATTTTGCCGTTCCGGATCAATTGTCGAGGAGAGTTCGGCATGAAGGTCGCTAGACCTGCGAACAACAAAATGCCAAAGGGGATCTGAATCCCCAGCGGGAGGCGCCATTGGACGGCGCCGTACGGAGCATAGCTACATGCGAATCCGACCCAGTTGGAGGCCATTGTACCAAGGGATATCCCGCACCCTGAGATGCCTCCGATGAGACCGCGGACGTTGGGAGCAGCAATTTCAGAGAGATAGATGGGGACCGTGGCGACCATTCCTCTTTAGCGACGAGATGATTAGCTGTCCTCCTGAACAATGGGTGATGAAACGAGAATATAAGTCAACGGTAGTTCTTGAGCCTTGACACTCACCCGACAGCATATCCCGCTAAGAAACGGCCAGCCAGGAACATTCCAATGTTGACAGAAGCAGTCTGTATCACAGTGCCGATGGTGACAATCACCGACATCAGCTGCAGGAACCGGATTCGACCGAGCGCATCGCCAATAAAGGTTTGTGTCAAAGCTCCGCACGCCTCGCCGGCGATATACACAGAAACAACCTGTCAAGTATTAGAAGCTCAGTCGCAAAGAGAATGCCTTCAAGGGTGGTAACACACAGCACCTGTCAATCCCTTTGATGGGTTGTCCATGTAGTCAATCCAGCTTTGGTGTGCGATTGCTGAAGGATCCATATCAGCATCTTTGCACGTACTCGGTACACCACAGCATATTCACTCACTTGTTGTAGCAATCCCAGTATCAAACCCCTACCCACGTCCAACAGTCAGCCATGACCCATCGATCACACTCCAAGCACGCAGGTGACATACAAACACAAACGTGCCGATAGCCACAAAGGTCGAAATCCCCAGTGTATACCACAGTGTTCCCGTCATGCTGGGCGATGCTCAAAGAGCTCAGTCAACCAAATGCTGATGATACGGAAGGACAGAATGATCCCAGAGTCGAAGATTTAGCAAAGTAATCGTGAGCGAAATATCAAGAGCGAAGACACACGACATCCAGAAGTGATCAGCGTTCTCGTGGTCTGCATTGATCATTTGCCGTCGGCGTGGGACCCGACGGAATCCGTCTATCATTTGTCCCCCATTTGCCGACGGTGTGGAGGAGACAGAAGCGATGCATCATACTCGGACGAGCACAAAGCGAGGTGTGAAGGTGGTTGGCACGCTCCGAAGGCTAACAATAATGTGTCTCTTCTCCGCCGGATTTTTGAAGTGGAGGAAAGAGAGAGTGAGAGTCAGTGAGGTGTCACATGAGATGTTGTCAGAATCTGGGACACGGCATCTTGACCGAGCCCCCGCCGTGCCTGGCAGATTACTCCGACACGACTGATAATATCATTCGCTACCGTTAAACTGGGGGAGCTCTGGAGTTTGTGGGGTTGGAGAGAACATACATGAGGCAGAATGTGGGTTTGTAAAGGAACTAAAAGACCGTTGGAAGCCCGATCGGGCGGAACGGAGCCGCTTTCTCGGTGCAATGACGGAGCGACATGGATTGAGGAGAGCAAGGCACAGACTTCTCTTACTTCTTCCTTTTTGAGTGTCTTGGTATAGTATAGAGACGATAGAGACTGTCCCATGGAATCAGTCAGCCTCGTCATTGGGCTGCTCTTGAACGGACCAGATATAGCCCCGTGCTTCATCCAGACATGCTCTTCCCTTCTTTTTATTATCCGTGTTGAACCTGCTGGACCTTTTTGTCTAACCAGAATGTTGAAATGCTCTGGTGACACATATGCTCTTTCAGACCGTCCCACGTATGTATGTATATCAAACCGTACGTCAAGGAAAAGCACACCGTCACGACCACTTGCTGGCAAGACCATCTCACGGCTCGCCCCAGATCTCATCCGCAATCTGCCTGATCAACTTCAACTTCTTCTCTTGGTCCTCATCACTCAGAGGATATCCACTCTCGTGGGTGCTGAATCCACACTGGGGAGAGATTCCAATTCTCTTGAGGGCCTCTTCCCTCGATTGGTTCGATCCCTCGGCGACAAAGTCCGCCGCTTTATAGATCCGCCGCTTCATTTCTTCTTTGTCTTCCAATTGCCTCAACTTCGTACTGATGCAGCCGATAATCACGTTCTTGTTCTTCGGCAAGTGTCGGAGAGGTTCGAATCCACCCGCACGTTCAGTGTCGTATTCCAGGTAGAAGGTGTTGACATTGAGGTTCTGGAACAGTTTGCTAGCAATAATGTCATACGCACCCTCGGCGAAATGTCGACCACCGATGAAATTTCCTCGGCACAAATGGACACCCGTGTGCATGTCGGACGGACATTTGGCTATCGAGTCGTTGTAGAGCTTGATGTAGGCATCGAGAAGGTCGTCCACAGAGCCGATATTGTCGGGATCCTGTGCCCACCCGTCTCGGAATTGCTTGGAGCAAAAGTCTTTGTCGGCGTACGATGATCAGTATCTTATGTCAGACAGCACGGGCACAGGCAACAGATTCTTACACGCCAGATTCGGGTCATCGAATTGGACATTCCTCAGACCGGCTTCATACAGAACCTCGAGTTCTCTTGAATATGCCTTGGCAACGTCGGTGAAGTACTCGGCATCGTCCTTGTATGCCTCGGGTGTATATGCCCGTCCTTGTTTGTACCTCATATGGAACCACTTCGAGGTTGGGACGATTAGTTATGATGGTTCCAGTAGAAGCTGTAACACCGCATGCGTGCTAACAGGAAGGACATACCGATGGTGTAATCATGGTGAGCTTGATATTGCCCCAGTCCTCCTTTGGAACGAAAGCCTGGACCAGGCGAAGCTCATGGAGATTAGACTGTGTGCCGGCATGTCTGATCTTGGCTCCAGCAATCACACTGTCCCCAGGCATGACCTTTCGATCCTTCTCGATCAAAGATACCACGTCGGGATGGTACAGGCGGAACATGCTCGCCTCCGCATCCTGTAAGCGTTTGGTGCCTTCGAGTTCATCCCAGAACAATCCCCAAAAGCGCGTGCGGTTATATTCGCCCGAATTGACGGCTTTAAAGCCCAACGAGAGCTGAGTCTTGACTATTTGGCCAATGGACTCCTTTTCAACGGCAGGGAGGCCGGCTTCTTCTGGTGACAGGTTCTTGTCTCGAATCGCTGCCCGGACATCCAGGAGCTTTTGAGGGCGGAGGAGCGAACCCATGTGCTCTGCCCGGAAAGGGGGGGCTCGGTGTAAGGTTGAGTTAGCCATGTTTTCACAGAGGTAGGGACTGTCTGATCCTCAATAAGGAAAAAGCCAATGGCACAGGAATGAGAAGCGTCAGAGCAGAAATCAGAATCCTCCATGAAAAGCCAAGGCCTCCCCGCCGTTGCACAGAATTTTCCCCGCAATTTTGAAGCCACAGACTAACCGCCTTTGGGGGGAGGCCGTTGCCGCTTTGCGCAAAGGGGAATCAAACCACGCGGGCCGAGAGCTTCCAACGCTTATTTGTCTGCTAGATTGAATATAATCTAGAATACTCAGAAGTGAACTTTTGTAATCTATTGATGGTACATCATCAAGAAGCTGGGAACAAGGCAGACAGCTGGTCCGTCTGTTGGCAACCCTTTCAAATGGCTCCCTGCCTTCGACAGCGTGGAGATGTGCTCTTGACTCGGAAAAATTAATGGCGCCTCACAAGGCGTCCTACTTCCAGCCTACATCTGGTCTTCGCAATGCCATCCATAGGGCGACTACCCCTCCGCGTCTCCCAGGCGAGAACCACACAGCGATATCGGTTGTGATGCCTATTATTAACCACTGCCAGAGCCCGTAAAAAATGGCGCCTTCGACACAAAATAGAAAGATTCGAGTGGATACCGTGCCACATGGACAATGACTTCTCCACTCACACCTATATCCGATGTTTCTCGCTTTCTGTTCATGTGGTCAGTTCGCGTACGCAAAAAGGGTTAGATGGTTCAGCCATAAACTTACCCAGTCTGGAATAAAGCATGTACAGCGCCATCTGATTACATTCTGGAGTCCCGGTAATGGTGACCAATCTTTCGTTGCTGTTGTCCTGCGGTTCGTTGATCTTGATCACACTTCCGCTGAGATGCCGGATTTCATTGATTTTGGCGCCGCCTTTGCCAATAATCGCACCGACCATGTCGTTGGGGATGAAGATCTGCTGCGTGATTGGCTGTCCCGGCATCGCATGTGCTGGCTGAGCAGGTTGTCCATGAGCAGCAGGCTGAGGCGGTATTTGGCCGTATGCTGCGGGTTGTTGGGGACCAACCCCGTAGCTCGGAGTTCGTGGCGTCGCTGCTGCATACGGTTGAGCAAACTGAGGGTATGGTTGCTGGGGAGTACCGTGCATCTGCGGTGCACCATAGGGTTGAGGGGGCAATCGTTGTGGTGGATGTGTATTGTGCCTCTTGTACATGTCTGGATGGCCATATTGACCCCCGGCTGGTTGTGGAACATATGGCACAACCTGCATACCTCCAGGGACAACTCCTGCTGGACCGCCACTTCTTGTGGCATAAGCGGAAGCGGCAGGGCCACCGAAACGTTCCGTCAATTGCTCAACCAATGTAACAGCAATGTAGTACGTGGCAATGTGGACCGCATCCGCAACGCCTAGTACAACTAGAGAGCGCTCAGTGGAAAGAGGCAGGCATGAGTCCGAGGCATTGAGGCGAGCCCCCGAGGCTTCCTGGATTTCTCTGATGCGCACACCGGACTTTCCGATGATGGAGCCGATTAGGATGTGGGGAATTAAGAGTCGCAGTGGGTAGGTCTTGGATTGTGCAGTTGATGGAGCTTCGAGGGGTTCGTTGTTCAAGGTACGAATGATAAGGCCGAAAGCCTTTGCGACGGCATCTTGAGCACCACTAACAGTCAAGATACGCTCAACTGCTCCCCTTGAATAATCACTCACGGTGCACTTGGCACCAGAAAGTCTTCGGATTTGGGTGACGTTCTCGCCCCCTTTGCCAATGCAGGTTGCAGCTTCTGCACTTGAAATGACTGCACGGATATGAATCCAGTTCGTCTCGTCTTGCGGCGGCATAGACGGTGGCTGAGACGTGGCTCGGTCGTTCTGGGAGGCAGCACTTTGCGACTGCGTCTCTGGCGAGGCAGCGGCTGGTGCTACCTTGGTTCCCGCTGCTGCGGCGCCTTCAGCATGTGCTTCGGATGATCCATTTGTAACAGGCGCTGGCAAGGGGTGCTTTTCGTTGGGCTTTGGGCCTTCAACTGGTCCGCTGTTGAGGGTAGCAGAGCCCTCGGCCGCTGCATCTTCTCTGACCACCTTGTCTAACGCTGGGCGTTTGGCGTCTGGTAAGTCAGTAGGGGCAGAAGGTGAAGAAGGATCTTCCAAGGGCCGTTTTGCTGAAGACATGGCGTGGGAGGTGGGTGAGGCAGACATATCGCGTATTTCGAGGCGTTTGCCCAGGGAGATAGTGTGCAAAGTAAATTTCTTCTATTATTGTTCTCTGGGAGATATTTCTTTTTATGTACACCAAGGGTGGTCGAAGGAAAACTTGCTGGCGTAGGGGAGAGGGTCGAATTGCGAATGCCAGAGCGGAACGCGCCAGGGATAAGATTGCGGGTGTGAAAAGAGGATGATTTCAGATTCGTGCTGGGGTTGACTGTGAACTGAAGAGATATGCTGTGCTCTGCAATGGCTCGATGACGTGCAAGAAAGGACGTGTGGAGGTGAAACTGAGGGCGAAAGTGCGAGAGGTTCAACGGAGGAGTCGGAGGGAGAAGATAGTGATGGGTGCTGGTGGATGAGGAGATGTGGGTGAAGGTGAATTTGTGTAAAGCAACGCCTTTGAAGATGGTCCTGATCCCCTCTGTCCTTCCTGTATCCAGCAAGAGAAGGGTGTATCTGTACTTAACTCAGGCGCCCAAGATCGTAGGAGGAAGGACGCGACGGATTCGGAACGATGGGCAGTGAGACTTTGGACAGAGGCGGCAGCACAAGAGAGGAGCTTGATAGTGCAGGTAGAGACTGTGCCAGAGTCCAGGTGGTAAAGGGTCAGGGGAGGAACCGCGACGCAGAAATACAAGAGAGGGCGAGCGAAGGAGGTTCGCGATGCCCAGAAACAGTCTAAAGAGATGAGGAAATGGGTTGAGGGTTGAGGTTGAAGTGATCGCAGGACGATCGACGGCCTCCTTGAAGACGCAGAAGTTGCAAGGTTGACAAGGGGAATTGGGGGCGATGATGGCGTGGTACCTCCGTGACCTCGTACGACCGGCAAGCGAACTGGGGAAGATGAATAATGAACAAATTTCGAAGCAGCACCAAACGGCGCGGGAGGGGAAGTTTTGATTGCATTATTGCCAAGCCACGCGCCAACGCGAATTCCGTCACGTGATCTTAGCCGGTGTCCTCGGTATACAAATACAGGAATTTCATATCATTTCCAAGACGGCACTATTGTCCACAGTACAGATTCCTGATCTCTCTAGTGCCACATCAGTACGTGGGCGGAACCTCCTGTCCAATTCATCAACCCCTGGTTCCCTTGATAAGCCCCTTTTGTTTCTCTCCTAAAACCTCCTTCAACATGATGGCCGCATCCTTGCGACGACGCGCCTTTGCCTGCCAACGTTGCTTGTCCTCTGCCGAGATCATATTCAATCCTCCATTTTGACTTGTCCTGAAGCCTCGAGCTGAACGCGTGCTGCTGCCAAACTTGGAGTCTGGCGTATGATAGACACTGCCTGCACTTCTTGGTGTGGACGCACTAACCATCTGTCGGCTATGGGGAGGAGTGCTTGGAACGCCACTGGACAAGTCACCATTGTTGACCGGTGACGTTCCGAGGGACACACTCATCTTTTTGAGCTGCGCTTCCAAAACGTCGACATCTGCGCTCTTCTGTTCTGCCATTGACATCATCTTTTCCACAGTTTTGGTCACGGCTTCCACAGTCGGCTTCTTTCGTGAAGCCGCTCGTCCCAGAGCACCTGGTTGGCTGGCACCGTTGGCTGGAGCTATTTGCGCGAGCTTCGCGCGAAGAACGGAAAGCCCATCTTCAACCTGAATCATCTGTGTTTGAACACACGTAAAATTTTTGCGAAGATCATGCTGAATAGAAGCCTGCTCGGCAGTAAGAGGTGCGTTCACTGCACCGTCGCTAGCTGACAGGCTATGCAACGTCTTGCGTATGGATATGAGCTTGTTCCGCAAGTCGAAGACCTCGCGCTTCATCAGAGCTTGCGCCTGTTCAAATTTCTCAATGTAGTCTCCTACACGGCAGTCCGCCAGCATATCTGAAAGCACCGCGTATCCTTCGTGCAATCTTGCGATATCTGTCAATAGAAGCTCATCATTCAACGCATCCAGTGGTGTCTCAGATTTGAGCACGGCTGGCCATGACTGGTTGGTTGCTTCGGGTTGCTGGTATTGCAGGAACGCTGATAGCGAGCGGCAATTGATACCTAGGGTGTATACCATTGAGTTAATGTCCGAGTACAGCCGCTCGATCTGTGCCGGTATGCCAGTCTTTTGCGTCTCCTCGCGGGGTCGGGGTTGATAAGTGACGAAATCGTCTAATGTTTCGGAGGGAGTAATGGGCCTCTCCAGCTCCTGGCGTAATCTTTCATCCTCATCATCCTCGAGCGGTGCGAGCTCCTTAGCATCCGCTTGCGCCTTCTCCCGTGCAAGAGCTTCGCGACGAGCCTTCTCCTTGGATGCTTCTTCCTCCCTGGTCCTCGCAGCTTGGGCGGCTAGTCCAGATTTCTGGTATTCGGCTTTTCGTTGGTCGATGATGGATCGAGGATGCGCCGGTGCACTAACCGATCTCGAGGCATCTGCTCGAAGACCATCGATTGAAAAAGCCTGCCTCACGGGGCTGGGCGATCGTGGACTTTCTTGTGGTTTCGGGGGTACGAAAACAGGTCCAGCACCAACCTCGCCGAAGAGCGGTCTGGCGGGTTTGGGGGCTGTGGAGGCTGGAGTAACCTTTGTAAATAACCCACCCGTAGGACTTGTTTCTGGACTCCTGTCGCCGCTCTTGAACGAGCTCTCCGGAGATGTCTCCAAATGCTCTGTTGGTTCCTCCGTAACATCCTCCTCTGGCTCCTCTTCGATTTCCTCTGCTTCGTCCTCGAAGTCGGAACTGAAGTCATCTTCGTCGTCGTCCGGTAGTTCTGGGTTTGCCTCTTCCACCTGGCCTGCCCTTGGTACTGGAAGAAAATCTGGCGGTAGAGGTGCGTCGTCTGGTGGTGTTTTGGATGTATGTGATGAAGCCGATGTCTCGCCCGATACATATCGCGGCTTACTAACAGTATCAGGAGGAAGCGGTGCCTCAGGAATGGTCTTGAGATCAACAGGTTCGTCCTCGCTCGCAGGTTCCTTCTTGATCTCTGGACGTGCTCCCGTAGAACCGAAAGTAGGTGCTGGAACGCTGTTTTGTATGGCGGCTGGTGTCTCCTGGGTTATGGGTTTAGAGCCAAACATGGCCAAATGAGAGGGCTTTGGGGTTTCTTTGGGAGTTGTGGAGGACAAGGGGTTGAAGGACCATCCTGGGGTGTTATTCTGCGCCAATGGAGTTGTACTTTGATTCGGTGGCGGGCCGAATATGGTGGACACGGCTGGCACGGGAGTAGTCTTGGGTTGCGTAAGGGTGGAAGGAGGAGTGACCAACGTCTGAGGAGGTTTCATTGAGATCTCGGGTGAAGATCTCTGGGTCGACAGATCCTGAATTCTATCAGATTCGGCCTCACTCGGTCCGCTTTCCTCGTCCATCTCCTCTTCTTTGTTGTGGGTGGGCGACAGTGCGGATTTATTGTCGCTTAGCATGTCGCCAAATGAGGACCCAAAGGAAAAGCCACTTGGTTCTTTGGGTGGTGGTAGGTCGTCTTTCGCCGTCCCATCCCCCCGGAACGAGGACTGCAACTTGAAAGCATTTGCCGACCCAAAAGAGCTGAGGGTATCACCGGGTTTCTTGGTTGCAAAGGGTGAATCTTGGGATTTATTGGAGCCGAATACATTTCCTGGTGCTTGTGTAAAGGGGGTCGTCTTACTTGCGGCACCGAAAGGACTTTGGCTGCCTTGTCCTGAGGTGTCTCCCGCAAAAGACGCAAAGCCTCCTCCCTTTGAAAACGAGGCAAAGCCTGAGCTGCTGGAGTCAACCCCAGCTTTCGCAAACGGGCTCGAGGTGGAAGCGGTACCAAAGGCAGAAGTCTGTCCAAATGCAGGAGTCCCTCCGATCGTCGAGGGCTGTCCGAAAGCGGACGGTCGACTTCCCAAGGCGCTCGCTGATCCAAAGGCTGGGGGATTAGCCGCTCCCATAGGTGTAGCTGAACCGAATGCAGCCTTTCCAAAGGCCGGTGTCGATGCTGCACCTGCAGTAGAGCCAAATCCCGTACTGGCCCATGAAGGCTTGTCAGACGTGATCGGGGAGGAAGTCCCAAATGGTTTTGTAGAAGGCGCACCAAAGGGTGCTGGGGCTGTGGGCATGCCAAAGCCTCCACTTGAAGGTTGTCCAAAAGGACCAGTAGAACGTGGTTCACCGGATGTAGAGGAGGCGGGAGCGGTAGCGGCTGGGGATCGAACGGCAGGTGCTGAGCCTTCCTTTACGGCTTGTACAGACGCAAACCCAGAGAAAAGAGTCTTTGAACGGACTGATTCGTTGTATATGATCCACCAGCCTACCAGAATACCTTCATTATTCAAAATGAGCAGACACGGCACAGGTCCAGCTGTCTCTTCAATTTCCGGGTCTGATGGGATCGGGTTCGGAACCTTTTCAGAGCTAGACAAGTCCACTATCATACCGATGGGCGAAGTGTCCTCCATGGTTGTAGAGAGGGGAAGCTGAGCGCGTCTCGTATCATCTTCGATCGTGGTGAAAGTAAATGCTGAGACGACTGGATCTTCCTGTGACAAGGCTTGGTCCGACTTGGAGATCAGCCCGACATCCGTAGCGGTCGTGGCAGTCACTATTAACAAGTCTTGAATATGGGGCGGAAAGTTTCTCAGTCTCGAGATGAAATGGAAAGCAGGTAATCTGGGCAGCCCGAATGGTGGCAGAATCTCGGGGAGTTTCTGGAATGTGTAGTTTGTTGTTTTTGGCTCCCTCTGCACGATGTAGGACTCTGATGGCGGAATTTCATCGCCTGTACTGTTGGGCGTATAAATGATGAAGAATGTATCGTTCTCGAGCCATGAGATGCCAGAGACGTGCGAGTCTGCGGGAATGCTTGTTGACTTGGGAATGTTTGCAACAACAGTGCCATCCGGTTTCATCTGGACTGCTGTCCCATCCGCCATGCCTGCAACCAATTGCTTGCCCCTATTACTCCATGACAGGCAGCTTGCACCTGTCTTGAGCACATTGCCTTCACTGCCAGATCTGATACCTCCAGCCTTCAAGTCCAAGAGCATGAGATCGCCATTTGTCGTGATGATAGCGAAGAGCTCCGCAGATTCGACGACCGGATTAGGCGCAACCACTCGCAGGTTCTGACCGTTGATGGGTATTTCCAACGCAGGAGTGAGATTGCCATTCTGCAAGCTTTCAGCCTGAAAGGCTGCGATTCCTCCCGCTAAGGTCGAGACAACGAGAACGCTCTCATCACAGGAAAAAGCGAGATGAGAGACTCGCGGATATGGTAGCCTGATCTCTGGCTGAAATTGCCTCGTCTGGCTCTTCTCAGGGGGTGGAGAGCGGAAAGCTTCTCGGATCTTGGTGGTGGATGTGATGTAGACGGCATCCGGCCCTGCAGCAGCTAGCAAGCCTCTGGCTGATGCGACACTGAGTAACGACGACGAGGGAGGAGGAAGACTGTCAGCAGGCCACGGTGTTGGAAGCAACTGAACTTTCGACTCGCCATTCAGGGCAGCAAACCCCAACTCGTTTGTCTGAATTTCTTGTAATTCTGCTCCCTCTTTGACATTTACACCAAGAGAACCAACAGGTGAGCCGCTCGACACGGCGTTCGAAAAACTGAACGCCATTCTCAGTCGCGGTAGCTCGGCCGATAGCGACCGTCTTGTGTCAGTGGGCGAGAGGGGGGATGAGACATGCGTGTTCGATAGATTTCGTCTTGGAGTTGGTGTAGTGAAGGTAAAGGAATGTCGCAGGAGTGCCCTGGGCCTCCAAACCGATGGGGTTTTCTTGGATTCAGCAATTTTGAGGGACAGTCATAGAGACTCAGGCAGCGAGGGAATTCCGCATCATTTCTTGATGGGACAAAAAGGCAGTGCGTAAATGTCGCCCGACCAGCGACAGCCTGCGGAAACCAAACAAAATGAAAAGTCGCGACAAGGCATTGCGATATCGCGTTCGCGTGCGGAACCGTAATGTACGGCGAATCAG
>WJFF01000081.1:21131-86344 GCA_011800825.1 Fonsecaea pugnacius | reverse complement strand
GCTTGCCTCGTGCGGGACAGGAGCTGACCAGGGGAAATGGACCATCTCAGCCCAGTGGGGATCTTCGAATATCTTATCCAGAACATGCGCCATCCTCTCCGCGGCTTTATGCGAGGAGCTCATGCCCTTCATTGCATCCCTTATCGCCTGGAGATACCGAAGGGGAACCGCGCGCTCGGCGGGGTCTTTCATGCTCGCTATGCCTGCAATCAGAGCCGTCGCTGCCGTACCAGCGTGGTCCAGGCCGGTAATGAACATCTGGCTGCTTTGAAATCGGGCGTGGTAGTACTTGAATATCCTCGCGAGACGGATCGAGTTGTCGGAACACACCTTTCGCGAGAGAACGGAGAGCTGGTCGATTTCCGGGTACTGCGGCGCATCCTCGTATGACGATATCCTGCTGGATTCCGGGAGGCCGAAATTGGCGAATGGGCGATGAAGCAAAATTAGGATCGCATAGAATTGCTGGCTGGTAACGCCCAAAACAGTTAACATCCCTCTGATTCGTGTCCTCTTAGCAGTACACACCCCGGGGATAAAGGAGATGTTGTGACTTACTGGAGTAGAAGAAAACTAGCAGGTGCATGCTGGATATTCGCCGGCCTCCATCTGAGGTGGTCAGGAAGACGGGCGTACCACTCGTTGAGTTTCCGGTCCAGTGCTGCCATCGCGAGGTATGCCTTGACGTCTATCCGAGAAGTCCCAACCTCCAGAATCTCGATCATTCGGCCGGCAAAGTCCATCAACTGGAGGAGGAAGCGGTATATTTCGCCTCCAAGCGTGTCGAGGGCATCAGCCATCAACTCCAGACTGTGTGGGAGGTGGTTATGTCCCAGATCCGAGGTCTTGATCATTGTCGGGCGGCCCAAGAATAAGGCCCAGTACCTGTCGTGTCAGTCAGTGAGAAGTCTTCCCAGCCAGGGGAATCCAATCCACTGCTTACCGGTCGAAGATCACACATGCCCAGAGAACCATATGTCGGACCTGCACGGTCGTTTTGGGCAGGTCGATCATTGTGCAGTCGAGATTGAGACCGATATCCATCGCAAGACGGCACGCCATGCCTGCAGCACACTGTTAAACGGACGATGACTTCTACCGGGGGAACTGAAATGGAACCAACCACAATACATCCACCCAGTACTGTCTCTTCCTATACCGCACTCCAAGTCTGCCAGAACCAAAAATGCTTGGATGCTGGGAACACCTCCGGGAGAGGCGGATTCATACTCACCGAGGCGCTTGGCTTCTCGCAGAAGCCTCGTCTCTCTATCTAGCCCGAGCACGAGACCGGCGATGTCGGGACGAGTGGTGTCAGCAAAGCGCAGACCCATGGCTAGCAAAGTGAGATGCAGGAATGCGCTATAATGACTCGTGCGTCCATCCCTCAGGTCACTCAGAAATGCTTCCTTGTGAACCACAAACAAAACACTGTTGTAGTACGTCCAGTACAGGTCCAGGAGATAGTCTTGCGTCTTGGGAGGAATGTCTCTCAGAATGGCCTGACCATGCCTTTCTTGTTCTCGACAATCCAGGGCCCGAGCCCAGTTGCTCACACCCGAGTAGATGTGGAAGTTGGTCGTTGGGCCAAAGTATCGCAGCCTTCCTGTCAGCTCATCGTAACTCCAGTGACCCTGGGTGGAGAGAATGTGGCTCAATATGCTGTCGCTTGACCCCGTTGACAACGGGCTGGCATTGGAACATGCCGACTGCACGCGCGGTGGCGGCCCTTCCTCCGAGACAATGACCACGGATTCGTCGGCTGTGTTGCTCGTGTCGCTCATGTTGTTGAGCTCGGCCACATCACTTGAATGGGTGGTCGAGGGCGGCGTCCTTTGACTTTGCCCCTTCGGCTGGCTCTGATCCAGGGTCCGTTCTGGTTCGGTGACTTCATTGACCGCTGATGGTTGTTGTAATCCCTGTTTCAGCAACAGCTCTTCGATGCTCCTCATGCGGTCGGCCAGGGATTCCATATGCGCCTTGATGACGGGCCTTGTAAGATTATTAGTGCGGCTGGGACTGGAAAGCTATCGACGGCAACTCTGTACCTTCTCCGTCTGTCATCCTGTATGAGGCACTGAATGTTGTTTGCTCTGCAATGGTCGCAAGCACTCGCGCCCTCAGGAATCACACACTGGGAGACACAACCACGTTAAGAGCTCGGACAGATGATGGGGGTAGTTTTGTTGTGGGTTTTTTTTTTCGGACCACGAAACTTACCCTGCCTCTGCGAGCCCTGCATGCTGCACATGCAACAGAAGTCCTAGATCGGTGCCTTGGGCGTGCACCATTTTTGTTGGCGGTGCCATTGCTGTCCGAGGGTGACGGCGACGGCATCCTCTGTATTAAATTCAGGAGCACTGATGGATGAATCACGAAGCTGCTAATATTTCTTTGTCTAGAGTAGAGGTTCTTCAGGACGAAGGCCAGAAACCGAACCGAGTGGGTGCTCGCCAGTTGGACTGTAGGTACATCTGGTCCATTTTTCCCCAGACCCCAGTTGAAAGGGACCCCGCACCGTGGCAACTAAGACTGCTCTACACGCTCCGTTCTAGGCCGGCTGGCCAGATAGGTACCAAACTTTGGTTCGAGATTTAGGGAGGTCGGTGGTGAATCAACCCAATCAACAAACCTTGCGTCAAGCCCCCTCCCCCATTGTCTGGAGCTAAGAACACGATCTCGTCACAAGACTAATTGATCGATTGCCAGAGCCAGGTTTACTCTGTCTAGTCTACAAAGCAGTCCTCCAGATGATACTGCATGAAGCCTCTTCTCTGGCTGCGTAAGACATCATTCCAGATAATAACAACCCTGGGTTATAAGGAACCATGGAAGTTGGGTAGCAAATCTCTAGGTTGTCACTTCGGGGAAGGGCTAGAAACACCAACTACAAGGCAGCCTCAGCCTCTTGGCGTCAACCCTTTAGTGCCCCGGAAACTGAAACCTTTGAGGACCGAAATTGGGACTACCACACTGCTTAGCCATCGGCCCATTGGCCCCTCGGACCTCGTGGCGGGCCGCAAGATTGACAACTCGGGCGCTAATCTTGCCTTCACCTGGTTGGGGTAACTTATGCTAACCGTTAGGAGAGAAAGGATTTCGGAAACCGGAGGTGCATAGCCTAATTGAAGTGCCTTCTCCTCTCTGGGCGAATGACGCGGACTTCAAACTAAACAGCCCATTGCCAGCTGACGATGTTTCGCGGAGCTTGAGGGGGCTTTGTCGAAGCACAGACAGATCCTGAGTACAAGGGGACTACGCGGATTGTCAAGTTTCAAGCGGTTCCTTCTCTTTGTCGGAGACGATCAAATGCCATCCACCAAGTCTGTCGACGGTCCGATGCCTCGCTGAATCCAGCCTGGCGAATTTTGGTGAGGCCTAGTGTTCGATCAAAACAAAGTTCCAACCATGGTTCCGACATGATATGCTGTTGATATTTTCCCTTGGCTTCGTTTAGCTCCTGCCTGACCAGGTCCCTCTTTAGCCCGTGCTTCTTGACAAGTCTGGACCATGTTGCAACATGTGACTTCAAGTAGTTCAATGGCTGCACACTGTTTCGAGACCGAACCATTCGCAAATGACCGGCCAACGTTCAGACCATGGTCTTGGGGTTTGTCTATCAGCTACGTTGAATGACTCGCCCCCAGTCGTCTCGCGGTCCAATGATGCCTAAATACTAAATTTGGCTACAATGTTTGCGAGCTGTCATTGGACTTGGTGTGCCAGACTTGTCATGAACCGAGGAAAGGGCAGACTTAACCTTTTCCCTCAACATGAGCGTACAGACGTAGGTAAACGCCGAGTGTCTGTGTAAGGTAATATGTGTTGCTATTCGGTACAAATCCAGGCTACCGGGATTGTGAACCAAGTCCTGACCCAAGGGGCGCGGAGGTGCAAAAGGGAGAGAAACAGGGGATGGGGCCAGAAGTCTGCTTACAATGGGCATCGGGTCGAACAACATTCCGTCCACGTGCGGCCCTGCGATAGAGACCTCCATCGACCGAGAGGTGGTAGTAGAACATCTGTCTAAGGCTCCGGAATCCGCGGCGACGACTCCTTCAAGGGCAAGTCGTTGGGAAAGGGAAACAGATCTTTGCCCAGGTGAACCCCGTAGACCCCGTAGGCCTCTTACATAGTCAGCGCATCACAGCCATAGGCAAACAGAGAACAAGTTGCTACTAACCTTGGTGCCTCTGGGAAGGACTACGAACGACGAAATGACGATACACGGAATGGTTTCCATCCGCCAATATATCAGATAAGGAGAAGGGCGTGCTTTTTGTTCACCGTAAAAGTAGAGGTCTGTAACGTCTTCGAGGTCATTGATTTTGCGTTGCTTTGCTCACTGAAGCTCCGCCTGGCTGCCGCTGGTCAAGTCCAAGCCAGTAACAAGTCAGAGACTGTCGCTTCAGGGCCAGAGAGTGTCTTGGAGAGAGAGTGGGCGATTGGTGACGGCAGTAACTTTTGTGAAGATCCCCTTCTGAGGATATCCACGAAAAGTAATTGATTCACAATGGCCCAACCCGTGATTCCAAATGCGCCCATCACCAAGGCATGACGCCCTGTGAGTGAAGCCATTGTTTTACTCCCACACTGTTCCCCGTAAGAAGTGACGAGCAGTGGTTCCAGTCAACAGGGAACAATGCAATGCCAGCTAGAATGTCGGTGCTTTGTTCTTGGAATGGTTCTGGTCTGCTTTCCCCTGAAGTGGTGAGGTTGTGGGGCTTCCCTCGACCGGCTACTGACAGCCTATGCAGTTGAAAAATACTAAGCGGGCAAAATGGATTCGGAACGGAACCAATCTTGACTGTTGGAAACCAGAGGAACGGCGAGGAATACTGATCGTGGAACGAGCTGCCCAAGGACCCTTCAAACGATGCTTCTAAACTGGATATCCTGCATGGTGCCTTGCTATCGACTGATGATTATGCGTTCACTGGCAAAACTGTATCCCCAGGAAGTCGAATGGTTGAAAACATGCCCTTCCACGGCCTGACAATCCTTCTCAGAAGCTGCGTATAACTTGACAATGCGCCCGCCTAACGTCATCAAACCACGTAGTCTTGTTGTTTATCGATTCCATCAACCAGGCCCATGTACCATGTAATGTCTTGACCATTAACATCCCGTTGAGTAAAACCGTTGCCCAAAAAGTTCCAGCGATTGGTGCTTCGATAAGTGATGTCGAAATCCTCGGGCCGAAGAGATGAGATGAGCTCCATGCTGCGAATGCGATGAGTACTCCTGAGTCCCGACGACATGACCACTCCGAGGTAAACTTACTATTGTGCCCTTGTACCACAATAAAGCAGCACCTTTCCATCGATTTTGCCCCCCTTCATCTATTCCACGCGCAATCAAGTCAGCTATGCAATCCCAGTGTGTAAGATGTTTTTTCAAATGTGGCAGAGGTCAACATACCCAACTTCGACAGGGTTCGCTCCAGACGGTACGTTCGTGCCAGAGGTCACTATGGGCGCCGTATTCGTCGACAACCTGTCTTTTAGGTGCGAAGCTTCTTAACCGTTCAACTTGCATTTTCTCAATCCACTGGATGTGATAGCGCGACATGAACTCGATCATCGGAAGGACACTGCCCTGGCCTGTGGTGGATTATTTGTTAGATTTTCCAATAGATAGAAGGGCACAAGGCAAAACAGATCTGGACGGAGGAAGTACGCACCAGCCGGACCATACGGCCCATAGAAGGTCAAGTAGTTGGGCATCTCTGGGGCCGCAACTCCCAGATATCCCAGAGGCTTTTCTGCATACACATCTTGCAGATTCCTCCCATGCGCGATAATAGGGAACCGGGGAACCCAACTGGTGTCAAATCCCGTGGCGAAGATGAGTACATCAACCTCCTGCTCGTTCCCGTTGGGATCTTTGAATCCATGTTCGGTGATCTCGGTCAGAGCTTCGCCTAGATAGATTTTGACATTATCAGAGATCAAGGCCTCGAGATAGCCGTTTCCTGGTCTGATTTTCGGCCGATTAACGTTTTGCCGTACCATCTTTTAGAGAAAAGGAGAGCACTTACGTTGGTCTCCGACATCCAACTGGGAAAGTCTTGGGGATCAAGGTCTCGATCAGGTCCGGTCGGGAAGCCAGTCTTTTTTTCATGTCGTCTAATGCAAACTATGAATTCCGTGTCAGAGAGACATGGGAGGGTCAGAAATTGTGCTCCAGTACCTTGTTTGCCGACTTCAACAACGGAGTATTCCGGTGAATTAGCATAAAGTCGCTCATCTCATACTCGATGGTCTTGCGATACTTCAAGTACCAGTCGGGATCTTCGGCGAATTTCTTGCGTATTTCTTCTGGATCTGACGACGGTCAGCTCATTAGCGATGTTCGGAGGTCACTTGTTCAGACATAATACACACATGCAAAATTCCCACCATCAGGCCCTGCATGTGCCTGAGCATAGCCGGCTGTCATCCATGTTGGCGTTCGAATCCATGTAAAGAGCTTCTCAACTTCAGGTTGAATCTTGGTAATCAATTGAATACCACTGGATCCAGTTCCGACCACGGCGACACGCTTGCCCTCTAAATCGAGACCAACTGGATAGGCTGCCGTGTGTGCCATTACGCCCTGGTAGCGTTCAATACCTTTGATGTCGGGCCATTTCCAGTAGCTGAGCCCGTCATCGTCAGATCTCTGGCAATTTTCTTTGACACATCACGTAATAACTCACTTCAAGATGCCGCCAGCGTTGATGAAGACATCACATTGATCTTGAAAACAATGGCCTTCTGCAAGATCGGTGATGTCTATCTTCCACTTGGCTGCGTCCTCATCCCACTCGGCTTTGTCTACGCTGTGTCGAAGCTTGAAGTATGTCCTCAGTCCGTACTTGTGAGTGATATCCACGAAATACTGAAGGATTTCTGGTGCCTGATGTCCTTCATCAGTCTACGAGAAAAAGATGACCTCAAGGTTGTCCGCTCGTGTCGTACCTCGGAATAGTATTTTGACCACACCTTGGGTTCCCATGTGTATTGGTAAGTCACACTCGGAATGTCGCAAGCGCAACCACTTCAGAGACGGTCAGCCAGGCTTCCCACTTCAAGCTTCCGAATTTGCTTTGCGAGGAGCAAAGTGCAGGTCGCAGCCAAACCCCATTTGGCAGTTCCACTCTGCGACACTTTCGAGAATGGATTCCTGCTTACGGGTAGACGTTTTCAACCCAAGTGCCTCCGACCTCGCGGTTCTTGTCATATATAACAAGATCGACATTTTGGAGTCGGTCTTTTGCAAACTTGGCAAAATTGACTCCGGCAGCTCCAGCCCCGACTGCGATTACACGAAGAGGTCTCTTCACTCCCGAAGGAATTTCATCGATTTTATATCCCGTGTCCGACGTGTCGTTCCAGCCATAGCGACTGGGACGTTCTCTAGAGGGTGGGTCGAAATCGAACGGTAGTTGAAGGTCGGAGACTGGGGTTTCTTGAATCGAACCCATGACAGCCTTGTTCCTCAAATGCGAATGGTAGTGGTATCGAAAAGATGTGCGGAATAGAGAGACCGGGCAGAGTCCGAGGTTAGAGATATGGATGATTATAGGTCTTGCTTAGGCTCAAGGCTTATAATGGATCTCGGCGAGCGAAGGCAAGGCAGGCTACTCGACACTCAAAGACCCATTCCTATCTGCGATAGTCAAGGTTGAGTGGCGTGCCCTGGAGGTAAAAATCCGGGCGAGATAGTGCTCGGAGAAGAAGAAATGGTAGTGCCTATGCAACTGGCTATGTCCGGTTCCGGGCCGCACCAAGTCATGGATGCGGTCCGCGATAACTCGTCACACTGTGGATGCTCCATCAGACGCTCGACAAGTTTTATTGCTGCATCTTGTGGCTGTCTGGAAGTTTGCTGCGATAGCCTGGTCGAGAGGGTAGAGCCCATCACCTTGAGACGGAAGGAAAGCTACAACCATGGCCTCGTCAGTGACCCTTCATCTACCCAAGTTTTCAGAACTTCCTCTGCGGGAATCTCACCCCTCTCATTCTGCATGGGGCGTTTGGGGCGACAATGACCAGCTTGGATGTCTCAACCATCTGACGCCTGAAGTCGTCCTGGATGCTGCTCGAGAAATCCGCACCGGGAAGTCAGTCGGCCTCAGCTGGGAACTCAATCAGATGCGGATCCCGCCATGGTATAGGATCAAGCTGAAACATAAGATCATTAGTCTCGCGGACTGCATTAATGTCTGTGCAGAAATCCCTTGCCTCTTTAAACACTGAGAGCTAATAAGATACTACGTTGCAGGACGACGAGTTGCATTTCAACACGCAGTCAAGCTCCCAGTGGGATGGCTTCCGCCATTGGTGCTTTTCCGACGGCCGGTTCTACAATGGAGTCACACAAGAAGAAGTGAGATCTGGGAAGTCATCACGTCTGGGGATCCATGGTCAGTGACAAGTCTACCCTGTCCCCTGGTCTATATTGGTGGTTGACTAAGCGGACAGAATGGACCAAAAAGGGCATCGTGGGAAGAGGAGTGCTGATTGACTATTATGCGTACGCACAAGAGCGTGGAATTAATTATGATCCATGGTCCTTCCACAAGATCCCGTTGTCGACATTCAAGACAATCGCTGAGGAAAAGGGCATTGAGTTCCGGCCGGGCGATATTCTCTTTCTCCGAACAGGTCTGCTCCAGTGCTCGTGATTATTGTACAAGGGGTCATTAATGCGCTCCACAAATTACACAGGCTACATCAAACGGTATGAAAACACCCCAGACGAAGAGGTGGAGCGAGCGATGAAGAGCCCAGAAACTCGATACCCGGGAATGGAAGGGTCGGTGGAAGCACTGGAGTGGCTGTGGAACTCTCGCTTTGCCGCCGTGGCGGGCGACGGCCCTGGATTCGAAGCCTGGTGTAAGTTGCCATGTGAGCCTTATGGCTTCAGGCCGGTGAACTCTTCATTTTCAACAAGTGTTAACCTCAGGCATAGGCGGAGGCGCTGGAGAGGTAGGTGACTCTGCAGGAGACGAGTTTTACCGGATGCATGAGACGCTACTCGCCGGCTTCGGAATGCCGATTGGAGAGTTGTTTGACCTCGAGGAACTGGCAAGAATGTGCGCTGAGCATGAACGATGGACCTTCTTCGTTACCAGTCAACCATTGAAGGTTGTTGGAGGTGTTGGAAGCCCGCCAAACGCCATTGCAGTTTTCTAAGCACAGTCTTCTTGAAGCAACTGGCTATCTACACAATGTGAACAGAGCTGTGATCTCGTCAAGCAAGTCTTAAAATATGGTCCTGTCGCTCAAGAGCAATTTGACGTCTGTCTTCCACTTCAAGATGACATCTAGACCCTTCTGAGGTACCAACCATCCTGCAACAGAATGATACCGGGCAGGATCTATGAGTTGGGCGTCGAAGTGACGGAAGAATTCGGGAATGAACTTCGTCACCTCAAGCAACGCAATATTCTTCCCAATACACACCCTCGGTCCGGCACCGAAGGTGAAGAGCAAGCTATCCATATGTCTGGCGGTATCTTCGTCTTCCAGCCATCGTTCGGGCCTCCAGCTTTCTGCGTCTGGCCCAAAGACTGAGGTATCCTTGTGGATTGTGTATGCGTTGCAACCAACTATCGTCCCGGCAGGCAGATACTTTCCACAGATTGTGGCGCCTCCTTCTGGCACCACTCGTGGGAGTATCTGTCCAATGGCGGGGTGATGTCTCAGGGATTCTTTTATGCAGGCTTGGAGATAGATCATAGAGCAACCTTCGGCCCATGTGATCGGATGGTCTTGCTGTCGAGCCGATCGTTTCTGCAGAACCCCGTCTATCTCTTCCTGCAAACGTTTCAAGGAAGAGGGATGAGTCAAGAGCTGGTAGATGACCTCTCGAAGGGCGATCGCCGTTGTATCGGAACCGGCAGCCACTGTTGTATTCGCATAGTCTACTAGTCGGTCTTCCGTGAGCAATTCCGAATCTTTGTCTCTGGCACTGATAAAGCGAGTCAATAAGTCTGGGCACGAGATGTCCTCACTGTCTACGTGAGACCTGACTTGTTTCAAGGTGAAGGACAGAACATCTCCAGTAGGTCTAAGCATCCTAAGCAAAGGATTCTTGACTCGGAATATTTCATCTAACGTCGGTAATTGACCCATCTGTGCCCGACAAGTTAATAACAAGTCCTGCCCAAAGCCCAGATAACGATCGCGATCAAGGACACTGACCACTCCACTGTACTCCATCACCTGGTTGGTGAAGAACATCATATTTTCCATATCTCTGCCGTTTCGCAGAAACCCGAAGTCTGTGCTGAAGGTGATTTGTCCACTAACAAAGCATTCACTGTAAGCATTTGTCACGCTGCGGAGGGACACCTTGACTTCCCGGGCCCTTACATGATATCGAAAGCGTACATCTGCAGCCAATCCGCGAGATAGCACACAACTCCAGTCTTAATGAACCGTTTGTCCATCTCGCTCAGAAACGTGCGGAATGTTGCGTCAACAAGTGGCTCATAGCCAACAAGATTGGTCATGGCGAAAGCATTTGCCACAGGTCGCCGTAAAAGACCGTGGATCCTTTCGTCCATGGTCGAGGCGAGGTTGGGTATGATTTCCCCTTTCTCGCTGGCCTGGGACTGGCTGATATAGAATCGACTCTGATTCCATGTGTTGGGACACTGAGACTCCTGTGAAGGTCGTGAGGGTGAAATACCTTTGGAAATACTCTTTTCCAGCCGTAGATGATCTTACTTGCCTCGGCGTCACTGACAGCGACTGTTTTCGGACCCAATCTGAGCAGTTTGGAATTGTATTTCCTGTGAAGTTTGATATCATCATAAGACCGTCCAAGGTAGCAATGGCGAAATAGCCATAAATTCGAGAATGAGGCAAAGAAGGGTCCAGGAATCTCAGTCAGGCCATTGCCATATCGTGCATTCAATAGCCAAGCTAGAAAGATTACCACTACCACCAAGAGCCAGTAGGCCTTTCCTAGAGCAAGACTTGCTGCCAATAGTCCCATGGCAGTGCACTGAGCTACAAGGCTGAGAAGAAGAATTTTGCAGTCAGTGTAATCAAGTCAGTGCAGAAGGAATTGTTGGGCATGTACTTTGCTTGAATTTTCTCGTGAAGAGTGGTTTTCACAACACAGGACCTATGCACAGAGAGTAGCTCCGCTAGAAGCGGCACAAAATAAACGAGAGCATGTCGCAAAGCAAATGCCCTGACGGCCACATGGGTTGTTAACTATCAGGCTTCGTAGTGCCTGTTGTTGAGCCGGTCTCCGGCCGCCATTAGCCCGGGCGAGAGAATGCCTCGGACCCTCAGATCGAGGGGAAGGTCTTCGGGGCTCGTAAAACTAAAGCATCTTGTTATCCATGTCGGATATGCTTATCATTCGCCATACTTCATAACCAAGTGGATGACCTCAAAAGTACTGGCGGCTTTCTTCCATTGTTTCCAATGTTCTCAGCGGCGTAGACTCGAGGTACGCCTCAATCATCAAACATGCCACCTTCTTTTCAGCCAACCATATTCGGGGAAGTCCTTGGTGGGCACGCTTGGATTGCTCTGTGTGTTGGGGCGGTATGTAATGGACTGTTCATGGCACTGCGTATTTCCTAAGCCCTTGGAAGATTCTGTTGATACCTATCGCACACCACATCTACAACCTCTACTTGCATCCTTTGGCCGGATACCCGGGTCCATTGCTGTGGCGAGCGAGTTTGCTGCCATACGTTCTGAGCATCATCCGAGGTGATGTCAGCTACGATTTGAAGCGTTTCCACGAGAAATACGGAGATGTAGTTCGAATCGCCCCGAATGAGCTTTCATACCGCAGCACCCAAGCCTGGAAAGACGTCTACGCAAACCGCGCCGGCCACACTCTTCTTCCCAAGGAGGTCCAGTTCTACACCCCGGTGAATGGGTCGCCCAACATCATCACATCAGACCATGCCTACCACGCCAAAATCCGGCGTAATGTGGCGAATGCCTTCTCCGAAAAGGCATTGCGCGCACAGGAGGAACTGATCAAGGTCCACATTGACCTACTCGTGAAAAGGTTGGGTGGCTTGGCCGATGCTAAGCAGAAGGTCGATATTGTCATGTGGTACAACTATTGCACGTTCGACCTGATTGGGGATCTTGCTTTTGGCAAGACATTCGGATGTTTGCAGAACTCGGAGCTTCATCCTTGGGTCAAGATGCAATTCCAGGTCAACCGCGCCTCTCCGTTGTTGCTTACCTTTTCGATGCTCCCATTTGGCCTGAAGTTGTTGGAGTTTGTACTTCCCAAAGGTGCTCTCCAGATTCGCGACCGTCACATCGCACTAACTGAAGAAGCGGTGAGAGAGAGGTTGGAGAGAAAAGGGGAGAGGGCCGACTTCATCCATTTTATGGACCGGGACGTTGGTGCGGCGGGTAATAAGCTCAGCTTTGAGGAACTCGTCAGCAACGCTGCAGCACTGATCAATGCTGGCTCGGAGACGACTGCAACTTTGCTCTCTGGGACGACTTTCTACCTCCTGCGCAATCCCGACGCAATGAAGAAGATCACCGAGGAGATCCGGAGCGCCTTTCGGTCGGAAAATGAAATCGACTTCGACACCGTCTCCAACCCTGAAATACACCATGGCGTGCTTGAATGAAGGACTCCGCGTCTACCCTCCGGTCCCAACTGGCCTCCCGAGGGTGATTCCGCAGGGAGGGGAGGTGATCATTGACAAGTATGTGCCCGCCAATGTAAGTTATACACGCTATTGCGCACACCGCCCTTCTTAGAATTCTGCTGCTGACTCGGTGACAAGACTATTGTATCCGTAAACAATTGGGCATGCTATCACTCAGAAGAACATTTCAAGGACGCAGAACAGTTTGTTCCCGAACGCTGGATGGGTGATCCGAAGTACGCAGACGACGATAAGAAAATCTGGCAACCGTTCTCGACAGGACCAAGAGTCTGCATCGGGAGAAAGTAAGTCCCATATTGTGTTTATCTCAACTTGAGGCCAACAGACAACTGACATGACGCAGTCTCGCTTATGTCGAGATGCGCCTTATTCTCGCCAAAGTTTTGTACAATTTTGACATCCATCTGGAACCGGACAGCGTGAATTGGAAAGACCAGAAGATGTGGGTCCTCTGGGATAAACCGCCCTTGAACGTTACCCTCACTCGTGCCAAGCGACCATCCGAGTAACGGGCCGGGAACACCTTGGACTCGCTCTCCTGGGGAGCGTGGAGATACATCGCACTTGACATTCGAATGGCCGCAATGCAGGAGCAGCGTCGGGTCAAAGATGGGATGACCCATGAAATCCGCCGAGGCCGACTGATTCGCGGTTAATTCTGGTTTCTGAGTGGTTTGAAATTTCGAATCATGTTCCCCTGGGTCTAACCTAGACCCAGAATAGCGATATTCCACAGAGATATTAACCGGAATAAGAGAAGCTTTTAATAACTTTTAAGCTCTTTAAAAGAAATAGATTTCTTAGAACTTATGAGTCTAAAATCCTTATTTTTTTTTTCATTAGATCCATTGAGTAGAATAATAGAGTAAATCCGAGACTCTATGTAGCCTATTCATGACCTTTGACATCAATTCTGAATATGTTTGTCATCAACATGGTCATGGATGATTCCATTCTAACCTATTTCTCATTTTCGAGATGTGCAGCCCTATGATTTGTCTTTGTCTTCTTGTCAATGCTCTTCGTGGTGCAAGCGACAATGATGGCCACACCACCAAATGCGATCGCCGTTAGGTATACTAGGGAGTATCCATCAGCATTGGCTAGTTTGATAGCGTACTGAGTGGCAGAGATGACTTCTGGCGTCGCTCCTGGAACAGATTTGTAGGCTGCCGGAGTGTTGAAAGTAGTGGCGTTGAGTAAGCCTACAATATCTCCGGTGAAGTTTGATGCAGCCGCAGCTTGTTCCACTCTGGTCGCAATCCTGTCGTTGTAGCGATTATATTGAATCGAAGTGTATACTGCAGTCGCAATCGCGCCTCCGATGAGCCTAAAAGTGCACAACAGTCCCTGAGAAACCCCACTACAACTATTGTTAACATGCGAAGCACCCTCGGGACAGGAGAAGAGCCAGGAATGACAGTACTTACATGTCATCTTGAGATTCTAACCCTAGTGAGATCATGCCATAAGCCAGATACTGTGGAGGTGTGACGCAGGTTGCCACGATAATAATGGTAGCAATGGCTTGGGCTTTGTCTCCAGGCCCGACGCTAGACATGGATCCAATCATGGCGGTCTGAGCGACGAGGAAACCAACGAGTTGCCATTTCTCGTGGCCAATCCACGGGACAACGGCCACGACAATAACCGCAGCAAGTATCGTGCCAAAGGAGAACACGTTGGCGTACACACCTCGGATCATTGGCTGGTCTACAGGGACGAACAGAAGCTGTGACTGGCGGGGCCAAATCCTGAGCAGCAAAACGTTAGCCGAACATAAGAGGGTATAACGGACGTCGGGCGACCCGAAGATCTTGGTAAAGACATTGACAAGGCTGACTCACACATTCATGCTATAGTAAAGCATTCCACCAACGAAAGTCACTATGAGGACCGCGGTGAACCTGGCAGACATTAATGTCGGCTGTGAAACTAATCAATGGTGTCATCACTCACTCTCCCCATTTGAGAAACAGTTTCGGCGGAAGAATGGGATATTTCAACTGGGGGCGGGATTCCCAGTAAGCCAAAACCAGGAAAATCACACCCGACAGTACCAGCGGAGTGATGACGCCGGCACTTCGCCAGGGAAACTCTCGACCTCCCTGTCACACGGTCAGGCGCAACGTTGGCATGATCCAGATGGCTTCACTCACCCAATTAAGACCAAGGAGAAGCAGAACGCAGCCAGCCATAAACAGAAGTAAGCCTACGAAGTCAAGACTCATTGCCAGCAGACGTTTTGACTGCCCATCTTCTTTGTGCTTGGTGGTGAAGCTGGGCGGCTTGTAGAAGAAAAAGAGGGCGACCACAGTAGTCAGCTCAAATGCAAACATCCACCAGTAGCAGGCTCTCCACCCGATTGACGATCGGGAAATAAATGCGTAAGAAATAATGGGGCTCAGCATGGCCGGCACATTGGACGCTTCGACGATCCCTGTTGACGGTGAGCCGATGGGAAAAAAGGGTTGTAGACAGTGGTTCGTCCCCTCTCACCCATTGCGAGTAGTCGATGGCGGTTGGGAACGATTTCCTGGACACTGGCAAACAGCGTCTCCTGAAATCCGCCTCCTATACCCATCAAGACTCCGGCGGCAATCATTTGACCAATATTGCGACCAGTGGCACCCACCAAGGCCCCGATGGTGCTGGCCGACGCTCCATAGATGAGAAACCAACGCCGACCAAAAATGTCGGCGAGTCGGCCGGCAATGGTTACAATGACCGCCGCGCCTAGATTCCAGCTAAGACACATGGGTGAATGAAAGCTAGCGGCGCAGGAGCAAGGGGTACTCTTTACCAGATGGTGACCCAAGGGTAGCTTTGCTCGGGGCCGACGTCCGCGTTGATGTACGTAAGGCAGACGGCTGGCATCAGTTGGGTAAAAAGGTACGAGTTGTACATGAGAGCCAGCGTCTAATACGGTCAGCGGTCCTAGTATCACTGCGCTCGGATGATTTTCGGCCACACGTACGGCTATGGCCATGACTGTTTGACGCGTGGTAACCTCCTTTTCTTCCTCATTGCAATCCGAGATCTGTGGCTCAATCACGGGTGAAGGATACTTCTCAAGTTGCTCATCCATTGCTATGATGGAATCACGTCTTGCCATGTATATGAACAAGAGCTTAGGAGCCGGCGACTGAAGGAAATATTAGAATGTAGACCAAGAATGACTTGTTACTATATTGTAAGAAATAGGAGCAAGAAATAGGAGCAGAAGAAGATATTTTATATATGTAGTATCATTTGCTGCAGGTCAGGATAAGAAAGATTAAGAGACCTACGCAGGAACCACAAGAGAAGTCTTGTCGCATCAAATTCCGGGGAATACCCCAGATCTTCGCTTGCGTTGGTTGAATAAGAGAAGGGCCGAACCTCAGTCGTGGGTGTCGGTCGGTCCGATAAAATAGCCGAGTCCAGGTTTTCGAGCCGATGCGAGCGTCCACCCCAGAGAGGAGATTTCGGTCAGGTAGGGGCCTGGACCGATCATTGGAATGACTTTTACTGTTCTCTCCGGCATTCTAGCAGTAGTTTCCGGGAGTGTATGTCGGTCGGCCAGCAAGAACTCTAAAGCCTCGTGTCATAGATCGGCGGATATACCAGATGCAGTCATCATTCTCTCCAGCCTCAGCAGCCCTCTGTTAATCTGAGGTATGCCATCAAAGGGTTTAAGCTGTCTGAACCCTTGACGAATGTATCTATCTGTCTGAGTTACCGGACTGGAGGCCAAGGCAGGAGATCCATGCGTCAGGAGGAGCATCGACATGATTGCAAAAGTGCTGGACCTTTCAGTGTCTTTCCTACTTCCAAGCAGGATCGGAGTGACTGGTGGTGGGCTTTTAGTCAGGGACTTACGAGAAGAGGGTAAAATGGAGACCCAGGTGTCTCCTCATGAAGAGTTCTTCTGCACAGCCGACAAACAGAGCACAATTGTCGAGGCACATCACGGCTTGCGCCTTTAGGGTGGGTAGCTCGGCAGCGTCGCGTGCAGCCCCCGTCTGATTGGCGTGGGCATCGAGGACGCGGAGCACAAACGGCCATGATATGGAAACTTGAAGTGCATAGTACTGTGACCGCAAGAAGGATTTCCGTAGGTCGAACACATGAGAGCTGTCCAGGGGATAAACGATGGAGGGAGGAAGATGTCGGTGCCATTCTGAAAGCTGATTCCGAAGCTCTGCCGCCACGACCGGGGCATATATGACCCTGCCACCTACCAACAGCCCCTCTGTCAGCAGGGATTGGGACATTCCAATTAGAAGAAAGCCGGACCTTGAAAACCCACGGTCTTTAATGTTTCGACCATTAGTCTGCGTAGAGTGGCTTGTGCCAGAAAGTAGCAGTAGCTGACGTCGTCCTGCTCACTCGAGCACGACGGCAGTGGAACCAAGTCGGAAAATTCCCGGAACCCCGTCTGGTGCATCTTCAGTGTGGCTTCGAGGTCGCTGAGGCACGTATGTTAGCTGGATGAATAGACCTCGTCGTTGAAACTCGGACTAAGGACTCACTGGTAAAGGACATAGCAAGCCCAGAATGCGCGTTGGAAATCTTGATTCTCCTCATCTGTCATCCTTTTCGTGGCCCCAGACGACAGCAGATGCATACAGTCCTGTGAGGCGTGCGTAATCGAGTTCCAGGCCAACACCGGCCTGGATATGAGCAAGAGGTAGCTTCTAACACCGACAGTGAGCGTTCGGCTTCTCGAAAGGAGAGAAAAACCGACGTTTGTAGAATGCGACATTGCAAAACTCCGATATTTCCCACGTGAAAAACAAACCTGTCAAGCAGCCGAGACCCATAAACAAAGTAGGCTAGACCTGTCAAGGTGGTCAGGTCAGAGGTGTCTTCCTGGGACTCGAACACTTCCCCAATTGCGAAGACCAACATCGCAAAGGCATTCGAGATGCTCGGAGCTCGAAAATCCGATAGCCGGGCGTCTTGCATTCGTGCGGCGTAAGAGCTTCTATCCAAGATCGGCACCCAAGTAAGGTACTTGAGCATGAAGCTATTCTGGAAGCGCCAGATAACCTTCTCCGAAGGGAGGGTAATGTGGTTCGGGTCGAAGAGACCCGCCATCTGTGACACACGATCAGCGTCGTTCAGTTGGTCTTCGTAAAACGCTTCGGTGTCGTCCCAGGACTCCCAGTATAGGAAGTCGGGACAACTGAATGTCAGAAGGCTGGGTCGAGCGGCGGTCGCTTCACCACTGGTCTGTCGGAAGGAAAACTCAGGGCTTGGGGCGAATCTGCTCGTGTCTTCTACGGTGCTGACCGTACTGCACTGGGGAGCGCCAGTGTATGTCGCGGCGTGTCCTTCCACACCAAAGTTTTCGACCGGGTAGGGTCTTGTTTCGGAAGACTCGGCCGGGGACGTGAGACCGCCCATCCTGGCTTCGAGGTCTGCCAGCCTCTTCTCCACCTGGCCGAGATGGTCTGCTGGGGGCTTAGTCTTCTTGCTAGAACACCGCTTAACAACCATCCCGGCACTTCTCGGATGTCCGGCAACGACGACTTACCGAGAGGTCGTTCGAGGTGGATAGTGGCATGTCATCTCCGCCCGGGCACAGAATCCACATGTCGGTTGTTGCCCGTCACACCGGGTCTTGCGCGTCCGACAAGTTTCACACTGTGCTGTCAGGGATGCGAGGTAAGGCTGTGATTATGCCCAAACTCACCGCAAGGGATGCACGCTTGCGCACAAGATCGGATGGCCTCGGCGTCATCGTCCAGCTGTTAAGAGCCTATTCTGGAACCCGATCCGGCTGCAGGCAAGGCACATGCGACAGAGAAACAAAATTAGTCACGAACTGGGATGCAGGGAGATCCGTGGGAAGGAAGAAGCTGCTTTGCACGAATAAATAGTCGGGAGAAGCATTGATGGTTCCCTACCGACCCCGCGCTCTCTCGGGCTTATCTTTCGGCTTATAAGTTGCCGAACGACCCCCACGATTTACCCCATGATTAACCCCACGATCTGAGGAGTGGAAATACGGAGCTTTACCGACCAATAAAGTTGGGTGAGACGCACTTGATGAGACCTTTTATACGGACTGCTTCAGGTGACTCCCGTCTCACCTATCCGAAATACGATTGGTGAACAACTTGCCCTTCCAGGCTGGATTGAAGTTAAGCTAATCACCAGCGGCGATGTTGTCTCTGTTCTGAACTGCTCCTTAACTACCTGGCGCACAGGCTCGTGCTTTAAAATCTTCCCCTTCGTAAGAATTTGCTGGGAATGTCCACGTCCTTTGCACGTAAGTATTCCAACACGTTCTTGCCCGCAGCGTCGTAGGTGCTGCAAGAGTTGAAGCCTCGATCCAAGTGATCGCGAAGAAGGAAGTGGACCGCCCTGATTCCTGGCATTTCGAACCTTTCAATCTTACCACCTTTGTACTCGTGATCAAGCAACGCCTTGATCTTTTCGATGGTCAGAAGAGATCTGAGCCAGTTCCATTCGTCATCGTAGCGAACAAAGAAGCCCACGTTCGCATCAGATGATTTGTCCCCTGAGCGTCCCCCTACTACCCAACCCAGTGGCCCTCGTTCAGTGGGCCCGAAAGTGTCGAGACTGACTGCGTCTTTGGTCTCATAGCTTGGCTGGTCCCGAAGATATGGAACAGTTGTTCTGACTGGTGGAATCTCGATTGTCTGGCTAATCCAGGGCAATTGCACTGTATGCTGAACCAAATCCTGGGAAATCAAAGTCACAAAATACTCGTAGAACAACTTTCCTTCGGATTGTCGTTGGTCATTCCCCAGAGTTGAGCCAGGGCAGCCCTGAAGGAAGTTCTCCATGCACCACCTATTTAGGCCCGGGACGTCGAGACCAGCCTTGGAAACGAGGTTTCGATTCTTGGTCTGCACAAAAATTCGAAAGTCAACTGTTGCAATGTCTTGATTCCTGGGATTGGGCGGGCAATATCCGTTGAGACTGAACCTGAGGCAAGTCAATTCAGGCAAGTATTTGCCGATCGACTTTCGAATCTGTCTCTCCGACCATTCTGCTTTAGCTTCAAGGTCAAGTCCGCATAGGTAGTAGTGGAACTCTGCTTGCCATCCTCCCACCGCGGTGAGCCCAACTTTCGTCGTGGGTGGAGGAGGAATGCCTTTGACGCCGGTGACCAAGACACGATCTTTTCCAATCTGGGTCATTTTCACACCCTCAATATTGGCACACACATCAGACCCATAATAAAGAGGGCCCTGGATCTCGTAGAGCAGTTGAGACGTCACTGTGCCAACAGAGACCTATAGAGAATCGTAGACGTGAGCGAGCCATCCTGGAGGAATATTGAGGGTAGGGAACCAAGATTTGACAAAACTCAAGAGCTCACCTCTCCTCCCGTGTTTGGTTCTTTGGCAATCACGCAACTGCCATCGGCGAAGACCTCTGCGATTGGGAATCCGCAGTTTTCACAGTCATCCATGATGCTCTTGAAGCCAGAGTAGTAACCTCCGCAAACGTACGCCGAGCACTCAATGAGATGACCACATATCAAAGATCCGGCAATCTGATCGAAATCGGTCTCCCGATCCCATTCGTGCCACCACAAAGCAGCCCCAACGGTAGGTGCAGCATCCGCGACACGGCCACAAATGACGATGTCGCAGCCATTCCGGAGGGCCTCTGCAACTCCAGCACCTCCAAGATAACACCTGACTACAGATTCAGCTCGTTACCCAAGTTGGGACGGTACCCAGAGTCAACTTACTGCGCGTAGATGGGCTCGAATCCCCATTCCTTCAAAGTCTGCCCTGTGGAGAGATGAACAAACTCTTTGCCTTTGGCAATCAAGTCGTTGACAATACCGGTGACCTCGTCACCAGCCACCCAGCCCACCTTCAGGTCCAGCCCCTGCTTTTGGACCTCTTTGATAACTTCGTTAGCGAGTAGTTCCGTGTCCGAGGCTCCTGCGTTGACTGCAATCTTAGTTCCATTCTGCTTGATGATGGGCAGAGCTGGGGCGAGATTATCCATAAAGGATGGATCGAAAAGTCCAGCTGGCTCCTCCAGTAGCTTTCCTTCTGCTCTGAGCCTCTCGTTCTCGACTTTCTGTCCTCCGTGCAGTGTCATAGTACATTCTGAGAGCCAGTCACCGATGATAACGTCTACCTCAGGTAGAGACGCGAGATCTTTGATTGCTCGCTGTCGATCTGAGAAGCCCCCCGACCCTCCAGCAATACGAATTGGACGTTTCTCTGTTTTGGGGGTAATGGAACCCATGGTCGGTACTGATTTTTCGAGACGAGCCTAGAAAATTCGATTTTCAAAGCCACCTCACTGCTCACTAGAGGAGTAGACGGGATCTTCGAGGTTAGGAGGAACGATCGAGTTTTTCTGCTTATCCGGAAGCTGACCGGTTTTAAATAATGAATCTCGGTTGATGCTATTGGTATCCTGACGTGGGTGTTTCCTTTGGTCTGAACGGCTTGCACTCGACTCGGGGCTTAGCTGCCTATGAGGTTTCCACTTTCATCCACTACCAAGGTTGAATTCTCTTGTTTGAGGCAGTAGTCGATCCCGAACCATGGGAGCCGACATAAAGCCGATATTCGAACCCTGGCCTGGTGTATGTTAGAACCAGCTGGTAGGTCAATTGAAGAAGGTCATTTCGACACCCTCCCGACGAAACCGATCCTAAGATTTCGGCCCGACCAAGATCCGGCTACCCAATAATCGTTCCCAGGATTCTTCTACATGATGGCAGATAGCAGATATACACCCAAATTGAGTGATGGGCCAAGTATTGTTTAAGCTCCCCCGACCTCAAGATGAATTTGATACAAGTTTCAGTCAAAAGTCCTCAGACCTCAGCGGTTCTAGCACATTATCTACAGCAGATCGAAGCCTCAACTTTGTGAGCATTCAGCATGGCTCTTGTAGCTTGCCTGTATATCTGTGGGCTTTTGGCTGCGGTATGCTCTCCTAACTCAACTGCAGTCGACAAGTTATTCACCCATGCCGTTACAGACCCTCGTGTATCTCGTCGGTCAAATTCTCTATCGATTGTATTTTCATCCTTTATCGAAGTTCCCGGGCCCCGTGGCAAACTCTATCAGCCCGGTGAGATTCAGAGTCATTACACTGCTAATGGTTATCTAACACGATCGGAATACTGCAGATACCTGCCATAGCAAGTTTATTGAAAGGAAGACTCCCAATGGACACAAAGTTGCTACATGACAAGTATGGTAAGTTTGAGTTGTACCCTAGGTTGGCTCAACTTTGGATTAAATCCTGTCTACCAGGACCCGTTGTACGGGTGGCTCCAAACGAGCTGTCGTTCAACTCTCCGCAAGCCTGGGAGGACATCTATGGGCATAGAGCTGGCCGACCGAATTTGGACAAAGATCCCATCCATGTTGGTTCCGTGCAGCCAGTTGAAGGAGTCTCCACTATTTCAATGGCAGATGATGCAAACCATGCACGCCAGCGACGGGCGTTGACACATGGATTCTCGAAGCAAGCCCTTTGGGCTCAAGAAGACATCATTCAAAGCTATGTATTGAAGCTCGTCGATCAGGTCTCCAGGTTCGCCAAAACCGGAGAAGCCTTCAACATCGTGGACTGGTACAACTTTATGACATTTGATGTCATTGGTGATCTGGCATTTGGCGAGTCTTTCGGATGCCTCGACAATGGCGAGTTCCACTTCTGGATCAAGATGATTTTTGAGACTGTCAAGGAAGGGATTTTGGAACAAGCCACTCGGCGCTTTGCGGGGGTGGGCACTGTGCTGCAAAGCTTTCTTCTAAAGCTCATCCCTCGAGAATTAAGGCTAAAGAGACACCAGCACTTGGATTACAGCAAGGTCAAGGTTATGAAACGCCTAGAGCGAGACACTGATAGGAAGGACTTTATATTCTACATTGCTCGACAGGCGAAGACTTTTGACCTCTCCCAGGACGAAATTCTTGTCAACGCGGCACTTTTCATCGTTGCTGGCAGCGAGACTACCGCAAGTGCTCTAGCGGCCATAACGAACCTTCTAATCCGCCATCCTTCGGTGTACGACAAACTGAAGAATGAGATCAGAAGCTCATTAAAGGAGGAAAAAGATATAACTTTGAAGAATGTGCAGGACTTGCAGTACCTCTCTGCCTGTATCGATGAAGGACTTAGGGTATTTCCGCCGGCTCCGGCGGGTCTTATGAGGTCTGTCAACAAGGGGGGAGATGTCATTGATGGCCACTGGCTCCCTGGGGGGGTAAAGCACGCGCCTATCCAGCTCTCAATTGCGCGAAAAGTCGCTGACCACTCACTCCGTGTCTAGGTATCAGTATCCGTCGCTGCTTGGGCTGCTCATCACAGTCCGGAGAATTTCAAAGACCCAGACAGCTTTATTCCGGAGAGGTGGCTTGATCCTGGGTATGATGGCGATCGGAAGCTAGCTTTTCGACCCTTCTCGCTTGGGCCACGGGGTTGTATAGGGAAAAAGTACGCATGACTTCTGCCACCAGGCTTTGGACCCTTCTAACCACAGTTCAGCTTGTCTTACCTGGAGATGAGACTCGCATTGGCCAATCTCGTCTGGCGCTTCGACCTCCGCAGTGTCGATGGCGCGCCGCAGTGGGATCCTGACGGGGAACTGAAAAATCTCAAAGCTTTTGGGACATGGCAGAAGCCAGATCTTTGGGTCCAGGCAGAAAGTGTTCAACAGCATCAATAGTCTTCCTTTCCTTCATTTGGTGTGCTGCATGTCGTGGATGACCGCTTCTCCTGGACTCGCTTGTATCAGCTATTGTTCTTCCGACGAAGGAACGGGGGCTTGTCAAGGACAGTTGTAGAGAGCGTGGGACCCGATATTGGCAGTTAACTCCGAGAGCTATTGAATTTCAAGGCCTTGTATAGACCTAGACGAGAAGAGAGAGTGTGTGAATCAGATTCTGACGATATTTCGAAGTCAATACGAGAGGCTCTGGTCTCGATTGCTTAAAATTGATGAGGAACTGAGCAGTGATAATCTTTGTGAAGAGTGTACTACAAGGAGACCGTCGTAGCTCGGTTGAGTTAGAGTGTGAGAAGAGGGTGAGTCGCTGGGCAGGATGCTTCATAACGAGCCATGCTGCCAGGTGTCATATGCAGCCGAAAAGAATTTCTCTTCATGTGTCTGGTTGATATTGCTGACATAAGGCTCACATCTCAGCCTCGCCAACTAATCACGTGGCACCACGGTAGATCAGCCACCCCAGGCAGAGTGTAAAGAATTGAAACTTTCCAAAATCTCTCACGCATCTCTCCAGCGAGCAGGTTACTGTGGCAATCTCAGAATACCAGAAGGTTTGAAATGCCTCCCGATCCATCCCCGGACACAGAGGGTCTTGGTTGCTCTTCCTGCTTCACGAGGACAAAGCAGTGATACATCACACTGGTGCTTATGGCATTTCATGCCAACAACATGCTTTTATTGAAAGCCGTTTTCTGCAACAGTTGTCGATCTGATTAACCTATTGAGCCAAACCGGTAGGGACGTACACAATAATCCCGTCTCTGACCCAGCTCCGCCCCCAAGAGTTGTAGATAGGCAAGTCTGCCTTGTTTAAGCGATAGGCATGGCTTTTCCGCGGCTTATCGGTCTTGATTAAGCGGAGCTGGGTAGGGATTGATTCCCCGGACTGTCGAGTCCCCAGAGTGGCTCTCCAGCTAATGCACTTCGAAAAGCTCGCGGGAGAAGCTCCTCGTGGTCCCCTCTGGTTCGAGGAAACTGGAATAGCTTCAGCATGTACTGCTGATCTATTTCATCCCCCAAGGTCCCTAAACGTTGACAGCTTCATCCAAGTCAACATTACCCCCCCAGTCCTTCTGACCCTCAGGATGGCAACCCAGAATGAGCCAAAGCCTTCTGTGGAGAAGAGCCAGCGTAGCGGATCTATTCACGACGGGTTCGCCAAAGAAAACCAGCCGCAAGAAGTCGAGTTAGCTGAAGCACCAGCGATTGAACAATTTTTCCCTTCCGAGGAAGACAAGGTCACTCGCAAAACTTGGGCTGTTGTAACCGTAAGTCAGACGTCTCCAGACCAAGTTTCGCTGACTGAGCGACTTTGTAGAGTTTATCTGCGTGCGTTGATCGCTGTTTCTCTTGATCTTCTACTGAATTGACGACGTGTTTGTTAGTGGTTTTGGGTTTTCGTTCTGGATCATTCCCGTTGTTGCAAACATCGGACCCCAACTTGCGATGGAACTGGGTGACCCAGCCAACTATGCATGGTTCGTAACCGCCTATACCATGTGCAATGCTGTTACATCCATGGTCTTCGGATCCTACTCCGACTTGTTCGGCCGACGATGGTTCATCATCCTCGGCAACGCCATTGTCTTTGTCGCACTCATCATTGCGGGAGCCGCCAAAACTACAGATACAATGGTAGCTGCGTGTGCGATAAATGGATTGGTATCCTGACGAACATGCCTCCGTGACTTTGGCAGAGCTAACAAAAAATCCAGGGAGCTGGTCTTGCTCAGCAGTCAAATTGGGCAGTGCCCGAGCTGCTTCCAAATCGAGTGAGGCATATTGCCCTGGTCATAACAGGTGCGTGTTCTCCTGACAGTCACCATGGATCAATTTAACTCAAAACGTAGAGTCAAGCACCTGGACCTGTGTTACGCTTGGACCCATCGCCGCCCGACTAGCCATCAGCGTAGAGTCAAGAGTAAGCGCATCAACCTTTCGTTTTCTGGGACAGTTACTGATCATCTACAGTGGCGATGGGTGTTTTATGGACCTGCCATTGGGGCAGGCCTCAACACTGGGGTTTTATTCTGGCTCTATTTTCCACCAAAACACCCTCGTGGAATCGCCTGGCATAGGGCAATTCGAATTCTGGACTACGTTGGAGCAGTTCTTTTTACTACTGGTGGCATACTCGTTCTTACGGGTGTGGTCTACACAAATCTCGTACCCGCCTCCAGCCCGCGTGTCATCGTCCTTCTGTGTGTCGGCTTCGCCATCATCGTTGCCTTCGCCTTGTGGGAGCGCTTCATGCCAATGGAGGCGCCGCTGTGCCCTCCGAGAATCTTTGCAAAAAATTGGGGCCGGGAATTTACTTTTCCTTTCATGGCGGCAACCATCATCAACATGTTCTATTATTCTACTAACATTGCCCATATCAGCCAGGTAAGTAGAATCGCAAGCTCGAGCCAACAAGAACTTTAACAAACCATGAGTAGATGAATGTTCTGTACACCGACTCGTATACTCCATTGTCCTACGCACTGAAGTTGATTTTGCCACAAAATATGGGCATGATGTGTGGGGAAGCTCTGCTTGCACTGACCGGGTACGATATCTTACACTGATCGTTCATTTGTTTAAGATTTTCCATTTCAGATCAACTGACAGTTGGCCAGATCTTGGATAAAGTGGTGGAGAACACAGTACTTTGTGTCCACACTGTGGATGGTGCTTTTCGGTGTCCTACTGGCATTGGGAAACCAAGACAACCGAGGCATGATGATGAGCTTTGCATTTCTCTGTCAATTTGGCTATGGATGGGCACTGACGTTGAGTTTTGCCTTCATTCAACTCGGTGTGGACCAAATCGAGCTGGGAGTGGCCGGGGCCCTGGCGTAAGTCATCCCTTTTCGTGGTGGCACGCACACCGTCCCTTGCACATATGCTCACTTGTAGAAAAGGGGAGCTGGTCGTTGGACAGGTGGCTCGATTGCCTCCTCGGTGTACACCACCATCTTGACCAACTCATTGACATCAGCGTCGGCCAAAAAAATTCCTGCCGCGGCAGTCAACGGAGGTCTTTCCGAGGATATGATACCGACAATCCTCGCCGCTCTTCCCAACGGCCTGAAAGCAGTTCAGGATATCCCGGGTCTAAGTAGCGTCGTATCGGCCACGATCTGGAGAGCGTGGCAGGACAGTTATGTCGTCGCGATCAGGTAAGCCATTTTGTCAGATCTCGCCGATCGTTGGTGGAGTGCCATGTCCCCAGAGGATTGATCATTGAGTTAGAAACGTCTGTTTTGCATCACTGGGCTTCGGCGTGGTGGCACTGGTTCTTATCCTTCCCTGCCGAGACCTGACTCCGAAAATGACACCGAAGAGTAAGTGGCACCCCCGTCATTGAGACAGACTCATGCTGACGGAAAACTTTACCCACAGTCGAGGTCTTTTTGGAGAATGATGTGAATGCGGCCAAGAATCGTTTCCACTGAGAGGAAAACAGGACAATTGTGTCTCTATGCGATTCCCAGGCACGTCTCCTGTTGGGAACTCAAATCTACGTAATAGAGTTGAAATGGAGAGGTCTTGTGGCAAAGATGTTGCGAGGATATCTATGGTAGTTTGCTAGCGTGCCCATTATCAACTGACGTCCGTTCCACGTGCCTTTCTGGTGACTTTTTTCGCACTGTCTCTGTCAGTCGTTTTGACTCCATCACCATAGCGCTGTACATGCCAACGGTTCTTCCATTGAAAACCGTGAGGAGCCACATCGAAGCCCCAAACTGGTATGCCGGTCCTGGAGCATGCAACTGACACTTGTGCCCTCATACAAAACACATTCGATCCCCAGGCCTCATTCTGAAGTGAGTAGCCATCAAAATGCTAAATCTTATGTACAGTCTTAACATAATTTGTGCAGGGTAGCCAGAAAGCACAGTGGACATGCCACTGAGTGCATCATGTAGATGGATGAATTAGACCACCAGGGATAATTTTGGCGTCGACAAGCCGTTGAAAAACCGTGAACCAAGCCTTGCCTTCATCCAACTCTTCTGTGAAACCAGCCCGGTGAGTCTTCTCAAGCGACAGTTGACGATCAAAGTCCATGAGGCCGGTCATGAAACCAAAGATCGCAGGGTTCGCCAGAGGATTATCCGCGAACCCTGCTCTCAGATTGTGTTCCCGCATAATTTTGTCCCATTCTTGCTGATGAGACTGAATATATGCAATCGGTTGCACGGTAGGGGTAGCGACTGCAGGGCCGACCCCTCGGAGTCCAAAAATCAGGCACACGACAGGCCATATCCGGGACCAGGACGTCGGTTCTTTCCTGTCCCCCACGTTGTAGGCTGCTCCATGGCCCATGCTGTCCGGGTGGAGAGAGGCATAAATGCTCAGTCTGGCGATGATATCTTGGGACGCAGGGACGAACTTGGCATCCCACGCGCCACTGGAGCCCGGGAAGGCCACTGTGCTACCTTGTCCTTCTATGCGTTTGTACAGCGTCAGATATATGCCAAAGACTTGGGCCAGACAATGCGGATTGTTGTTAGGTACAAAACCAATGATCAAGTCAGGTCGTATCTCACACCAGGTCCACTGCGTTCCCAGTGACAAGTCTCTCAGCACCTTCGTCTGTGAGGTATAGAGTAGTCGACTCGCATGGGGCTCCGGTAGTGGAGGGAGATCTTCCGCAAGTGGTAAACGGTCACTGAACGGAAAACCGGCCTTCAAGAGGTGCATCCCATATACCTAATAATATGTGTCAGCTTTCTCTCCTTCCCGCAACAAGCCTTTGTATCTCATGCGACATTCACACACCTTCGCCCCAGTTGGCAGAACCACATATTCCAGTCGATGGCTCAGGGAAGCAATGACAGTTATTGCATTTTCGAGCATCTGTGTATTGATTCTACACTCTTCAGCCTGGTCGGGAAGCCATCGGTAGGCTTTCCGTTTCTGTGTTCAGCCTTCAGTCCCCACATTCAATCTTAGCTTTGTCCATACCACAATAGAAAACATGGGTGATGGACTCAGCATCCTGTATCTTCCTCCGGAACTCTTCCTCCAGGCTAGCCTTAGAGGTGTTATTGAGCTCGAGGCCACTTGCAAGTCGAAGTGTGCGACTCTGCGGCCACAACAAGAAATCCGCGTCTAGTGGTCTGTTGGTCACCGCTGTGACCATTGGGAAAATGATCTGATTTTCGCCTTGCTGAAGTTGGTTTACTATCGCCCAACCCTGAATTCCTGAAGCCCCGAGGACCAGAGCGTGCTTCGGCATTTTTTGGGGTTTGGAAGTGTATCGGTTTTCTTTCTGATGAAATCAACGCGACACTTTACCTGGCCATCAGCTTTACTTGTATAAGAAAGCAGGCTAGGTTTTTGTCGGGACAAACGGGAAATTGATAGCCAATGAAGGAAAATCTCCTCCGCCAGTGGCTCTCACGACCTGATACGGGGAAATCTTCTTCCAATGAGCAGAGTTAACAGAGCAGTTGATCATCCCCATACAACGGGAGTGCCCGAGTCGGGCCGTCAAGCAAGAGAGTTGGCTGAAGACTCAATCATCCATTGGAATCTACACTTCAGTTGTCCCCATCACGCCTTTGCAGTACTGATCAGTGACAGAGGGACGAGAAAGCAAGCCGTCAACATTAGTATAGCTCGATGCCGAAGCCTCCTTCCTTGATCCACCAGGATTGCCTATTGGTCGATCCCACCCACTCTAGAATCTGGAGCTCAACATATTTATCACCGTTCGCACTGTCGCTTAAGGCTCGAACCAACAGTGCCATTTTCAATTTGTCCGTTAAAGGTACGGCACACAGGATTCGCACTAGTATATCAGTACCCGTCACACCGTTCGAAAACAAGGCAAGTCGCCAAGTTGCTCCTTGTCAGACTTCGAACAACTACGGTCGCTGACTCAGGATCTCTTTTCTACGATGTGTGAGCGCTTCACCTTGATCGAGAGTGGCCACCTCTCAGCTCGCAACTAACAAGCAATTCTGTCCACGGTCGGATTAACATGTTGATCCAAAGACCTGGTCACCCTTGAAGGTATTACCCGTACTCCCTGTAGGGGCACGTCTTCTGGGACTCGAATGATATGACTGTTGCCCATAATTGTCTTTCATCCTTCACGATCATTGCAGTCGATGATAAAGTCCGGTGATAGATGGCACATCACTGTCATCAAGGCAACCTTCTGACGAATCCACCGAGCTCTATGTACCCGCCTTAACATACACCCATCTCATAGTTGGCCCAATATCCAGTTTCGGGCTTATAGGTCCATCTCCAGAGGTTCGCGACACGTTCTCATTGGGTAGCTCAGGTCAGGAATTCTGTCCTTCGACAAACCTATAGCGGCGCAACAGCCTGGTAAGACAGGCAGCGATGCCAGCAATATAGAAGGCTACTAGTTAGCCTAGCGGGTGCCAGTAGCGTGAGTGGCTAAATGGGGCTCTGCCTTCCTTCTCAGTGTTAATGGCGTGACCGAGAGTCCCAAGCCCCTGAGACTTGCTAGACTTCCGCCCTGGAGGGGTTCTGTAAGCTCTTTTTCCTTTTTTTTTTTGGCAACCTGGACCTCTACCGGTCAAACTTCTCCGACCGCCTGGATCCGGATGAGTTTAGCCTTGAGACCCCAGGCATCATCGCCGCCCCGGATGACAGGTTTGGTGAGTTCGTTCCCGACGACATCGAAAACACATGCATCCAGGCACACCACTTTCGATGGTGACCTGACAGTAATTGTGCTATGAACTTAGAGAAGGTTTGAAAAGGTTTGATGCTCCCTTGTGACTTAGCTTTGCCGAGAGTACGTACCTTTTTAATTTAAACACCACGTCTTTAACCGTGGCGGAAGAAAGAAATATACCATTCTCCATGTCGACCAACAACAAAGACAACCCAGATATCCAGCTGGATGCAGCAGTTGTAGGTGCGGGCCTCAGCGGGATCGCATCCCTGTACAGGCTGAGGAAGGCTGGTCTCAAGGTCAAGGCCTTTGAAACTGGCTCCAACTTTGGCGGTGTTTGGTACTGGAATCGGTACCCAGGGGCTCGGGTTGATTCTGAATATCCCCTATACCAGCTCAACATTCCAGAGGTACTCTCGACCTGGGAGTGGACTGTCAAGTTCCCGGCTCAAAACGAACTGGAGCGATATTTCAACCATGTCGACAGAGTTCTCGATCTCAGAAAAGATGTATATTTCAATTCCAAGGTCACCAGTGTCCAGTATAACGCCACTGATGGACGGTGGAGTTTGAAATCGGGCAACATAACGGCAACCTGCAAATATCTTGTTTTGGCTGTCGGCGCTCTTCACCGAACATATCGTCCTGACTTTCCCGGGCTGGGCGATTTCCAAGGGAATGTTTACCACACCGCAGCTTGGCCCGAAGACGTTGACCTTCGGGGCAAAACGGTCGCGGTCATCGGTGCGGGTGCAACCGGAGTCCAGGTCGTGCAGGAATTGGCCAAACAAGTCGACCAGCTCATTGTCTGCGTGAGGAACCCCAGTACCTGCCTTCCCATGGGTCAAAGAAAAGTGAGTCACGAAGAACAAGTCGCAGACCGAGCCACGGTGGGGGAAACCCTGGAAAAGTGCCGCGACACGTTGGCAGGTTACCTGGTAGAACCGACACCTGTGAAGGTCTTTGACCAGACACCCGAGGAGAGAGAGGCACACTGGGAATCAATCTGGAGTAAAGGAGGATTCTCCTTCTTGCAAGCCAATTACTGTGACATGCTGGTTAATCCCAAGGCGAATCGAGAAATCTACAACTTCTGGGCCAAAAAGACTCGCGCACGGGTGACGGATCCTAAGAAGAGGGACATCGTCGCGCCTCTTGAGCCACCATATCCGTTCGGTACTAGGAGAACACCGCTTGACCAGGACTATTATGAGTGCTTGAATCAGTCAAATGTTGATGTTGTGAGCCTGCGTGAAACCCCTATTGCCCGATTCAACAAGACTGGGTTCGTCACCGTGGATGGGAAGCAGAGGGATTTTGACGCACTGGTGCTGGCCACGGGGTTCGATAGCTTCACCGGGTCGTAAGTGTTGCTTGCTGTCCTGCTATTCACCTCGAAAATGACAGCTAACTGCTCACTCAGACTCACGACTATGGGCCTCAAGACTAAAGATGGAATCGACATGAAAGACTTGTGGGAGGATGGGGTCCGGACATACCTTGGGTTGTTTGTCCACGGTCTTCCTAATGCTTTCTTGCTCTACTCACCACAAGGTACGTAAATGCTGATCCATTAGCTCTCCTGTCCATGGAAGAATCATGGTGGCTAATCTGTCTGGCGCACTACTAGCACCCACGTCACTGTCAAATGGGCCAACTCTGATTGAATGTCAAGCTGATCTCATGATGGAGACCATTCGAGGACTCGAGTCCATCAACGCAAAATCCATAGAGCCCAAGGACTCGGCAGAGAGGGAATGGAAGGACTTACTTGAACGCATGATATCACCGACGCTGCTTCAATTCGCCGGATCGTGGTGGAATGGAGCCAACATCCCCGGGAAGAAGAAGCAGGTCTTCAATTACGTCGGCGGTCTCAACACATATGAGAAGGCGTGCCACGAAGCTATTGGGACCTGGAAAGGATTCGATATTACTTTGAATGACCAGCCCGTGGCGAAGCCGGCCATCGCAAAGGCAAGAGGGACTCAAGGGGCAGACTTGGTCGAGCCTATCCCTGCTTGATTGGCATCTACTCATTATGTTTTGGACAAGTTTTGTAGAATCTCCGATACAATCATTATCTCAAGGGACCTCTTTGTCTGTTCTATAGGTCTTTTGGTAAGATTCCATCAGTGCCGCCAAGGTCTGGGATGGCCTTTCCAAAGATGATGTTTTCATAGCCCGCCATGATAGCGATTTCACTCTTGAGGAATTTCTGCGTGTCTCCTACAAACAATCTATCGGTCAACCACGGAAAAGCAAAACAGGGTTTTGGAAACACACTTACCACCAAGAACCTGAATAAACTCGGGTCTCTTCTGGAACGTCTGCCAGTCTTCCAGACGCTTGACGTAGATCTCGGTGCAGCCATCATAGGGAAGCATCGGGTATTCAAGAAGAGCCTTTGCTTCTTCCTTGATCTCTGGTGTTTGATGATACTGTAGAATTCTCAGTTCGGATCAATGGGCAGATGCCATGGAGGAGACTGACTTGTACATAGCGCAGGACTTCAACACCCTGGAATCCCTTAGCAGCTACCGTCAAATCCGCGTGTACAGTCTCCCAATGCCGATTGAAGTCCACATCACTCATCCCAGGCAGCTTTGTCAAGAAGAAAGTGATTTTGAAGTATGGCTGGCGGTTGGCGGTTTCTGGTCTTGACAACCGAGGGAATGTGAATTGATGTGAATCCGAGTTTGAAGTCATGGGTGTTGTTCAAAAGACGCCAGATCAGTCCTACGCACTTTCTTCAAAGGATTCTCAGGATGTGGGAATTTCTGAGTCTTTCGTTGGGGAGAATGTGAGTTCAGCGTGCATAAATGTCCATTCGCCCCTCCAGTGCTGGAATCCTGGCAACTCGTCGTGGCATGAAAGGCAATTCATCCATCAGCGCCATCGGAGCCTGAAAGGCGAATAGGAAGTAAAATCTGTATAGTCCGCGGATCGCCCTGCCTGAGCGTAGCCGAGGAACGCAAGTCGAGGTTCGGTCACAACAACATGTTGCAATATAGCCTACGGCTTGATAATTTTGTGCAATTCTGGAGGAAGTCCCTTAAGTAACTTTACCTGGGCTACTTTGTCTCACCTTCAGTCCTCATAGACCTCAACCTCCCTAGCTCATGATAGGCCCGAGCAGAGTCGCTCTGGGTCAACAACAGCAGGCATTGCTCAAGGCTTCTTTCTTGTTGAAGAGCTATGATATTATTCGACCTTGTCATTTTCATAAGTAATCTCAATCTGGATGATTTGCCGGAGCACATATGCTGACATCCTCCCTCGTGCGAAGCTTTGAGTACGGTAGCTACCAATGTCGTGTACAATCTCTACTTCCATCCGTTGTGGGACCATGCCGGTCCCAGACTTGCTGCTGCAACGCGGTTATTATGGTATAGAGCGCTCCTTGGATACCGCAGCTGCTGTTAGATCAAGCAATTGGACGACTAATACGGGCCGGCAGTCAAGACTGGCCCCCGAATGAGCTCTCCTATACCATCGCCGAGGCCTGAAAGGATATTTACACCCACCGTCCCGGGGCATCCCTTCTCGCAAAGTATGAGGGTTTCTACAATCCACCTCCGGGTGGAGTTCACAGCATCCTCCTGCTCCTCATGATCAGCATTCGCGGATTCACCGCCTGCTTTCTCACGCGTTTTCCGAGAAGGCTCTGCGCGAACAGGAGCCGCTGATGAAGGTGTACGTAGACCTCTTAATTCGGCGACTCTGTCAAGAGAGTAGGGTTGGCGCGGTCCCGCTCGACATCATCTCCTGGTATAACTGGACTACTTTTGACCTGTTCGGAGACCTGATATTTGGGGGCGTTTGTTTGAAGAATGGCGACTACCAACCGTGGGCGAGTCTCCTTTTTAGGAGCATCAAGGCACAAACATCCTTTAATGCCGCCTCTCATATTCCGGGACTGGTGCCTCTATTGAGGAAATTGTAACCAACTCAAACAACCCAGGCAAGAAAGGAACACATGGCCTTGACAATCGAGTAGGGGGAGAAGCGACTGAGTCGAGGCACTGAGAGAGATGATTTCATGAGTATATTCTGAAATACGAAGTCGAGAAGGGACGAGTCGACCGCAGATCCGAGCCACATCGTTTGGAGTCATGATTGTCGGCTCCGAGACGACAGCCACGCTTCTGTCTGGTACAACTTACTTGCTGCCTAAACCAGAGGTGATGAAGCTGGTGGACGAAGCTCGGAAAGCGAGCTTAACCTGGTCAGTGTTGGTCGGCCTAAATACATTCTAGCCGTCCTAAACGAAGGGCTCCGAATATACCCACCTGTGCCAGTTGGCTAACCACGTCGAGTGCCGCCTCCGGGCGAGACAATCAGTGGAAAGTTTGTACCACCTGGGGTAGGTTCTCTGTGCAAATCCCTGCCGCGGGCGCCTTTTGAGAAATGGGACTGACATGATCAGACACCTGTCTACGTCAAATCAATGGGCAACTTTCCATTCAGCTGAGAACTTCTTAGAACTGGACTCATTCAATCCCGACCGTTCTTTTCGGTGATCCTCGGTTCGAGTCAGACAACGGAAAGGCATTTCAGCCCTTCTCTACGGGTCCTCGCGGCCGGAAGTAGGTTTGCCTACTATAACCAGAACCCCCTCTCCCCCACAAAAGATATTTGCTAACCTCCCATGCATGGTTTGCAGTCTGGCTTATGCCGAGATGCGACTTATCCCTGCTCGCCTGATCTGGAATTTTGACTTGGTGCCACTAGACATGAGTAGTGATTGGGAGAATCAGCACATGTACATCCTCTGGGACAAGGGGCCACCCCTTTGTACGGCTTCTTCCGGTCACCAGGGACAGCAAGACGATGGTAAATTCTCAACCCGTAGTAGAGGAATGAAATTTGTAGGCGAATTGTGCGCCACGATGTGTCTTTGCACTTAAGACTCTAATCTACGGCACGTGTTTAGCCTGATGATTTCCCGCACAATGAACAATAAGTGAGATTAATTCCATGCATTGAGGGTCCGCTCCGAGCACCTCAAAAGTCTAGTAGTCACCTTTCCGAGGTACAATACGTGTGGACGGTCATCACCAGTCGACCTCATCAGCTTTTGTCCACTCTGAACGCAAATAGTTTCGTCGAAGCCATGGCGTCCGTACAGGGCAAAGTCATTCTCCTGACCGGAGGTGCATCGGGAATTGGACTGGCCACGGCCAAGCTTCTTGCATCCCGAGGGGCCAGTCTGTCGATCGCAGACGTGGCCGAGAATGTCACGAGCATAATTGCCAAAGAGATACCCAGCACCGAAAAGATCAAAGTCACCGCCCGGAGAGTGGACATCACTGACCGCTCAGCGGTTCGCGCCTTTGTCGAGGCAACAGTGAAAGAACACGGCCGGATTGATGGCTGCGCAAACATTGCCGGAGCCATCGGTAAGAACATGGGGTTGGCAAGCATCTGGGAGCTGGAGAACAGCGAGTTCGATTTCATCCAGCGTGTCAACTCGGGCGGTCTATTCAACTGTCTCGCCGAAGAATTAAGACCCGGCGTCTTGGGCGAGGGCGCCAGCATTGTGAATGTGGCCAGCATTCTGTCACTGCGAGGATTGCAAAACGCTTCAGGCTATATCGCTAGCAAGCACGCTGCCCAGGGGCTGACCAAAGCTGCGGCCATAGATGCGGCTCCTAGAAACATCAGAGTCAATTGTGTAGCACCGTGAGTCCTCTCTTCTTCGCCCCTCTTCCTCGCCCCGATATAGCCCCCGATCGAAGAGCGCAGCATAGGTTGTTGCGGTTTCCGAATAGCTAACATTCAATGCTAGGGGTCACATCGAAACACCAATGCTGATCACGTCTTTGGAGAAGAAATTCGGGGTTGGACAAGAGTGGCCCAAACCCTCGACGCCCTTTCCACGTTATGGCAAACCGGAGGAGATCGGTCAGGTCATTGCTTTTCTGCTCAGCGACGATGCCAGTTTTGTGACTGCAGCGACGTATCCTGTGGATGGTGGTTGGAATTCTGCTCCATGAGTTCAACGTCTACAGTCATGGCGGCTACTGGAGCGAGCTTCAGCATTTATCTTGCCAACCGGCATCTGCCATAACTGCGGGAAGTATGCCCATTAGGCAGATCTGGTCTTTTGGACCGAATCTTCAACTGGGTACATTGACATTACAAGGTCTCTTGCTCTCCTCATCCGTCACTCTTAGATGTTCCACCCTCCATCAACGCCATAAATTGCCCCAGTGGTGAACTTAGTCTCATCTCCCAGTAGAAAGTTGAGTGTATACGCGATCTCGATCGGCTCAGCGTTTCGGGTAATCGGCGTGAAGGCATCCTGAGGCTTCGCCGCTTTGCTCTCCAGTGCTGCTGATAGCATTGGCGTGTTGACTATTCCACTGTTGTTTTTTTTTTCCAATCTGAATGTTAGCCACTGGTCTCTGTAATTAAAAGATAGGTGCGGCTCAAACTAACGGCGAGACTCCGTTCACTCTGATGTTTCTCGGTCCAGCCTCGATTGCAGCTGATTTGATCAATCCAACCGCAGCGTGCTTACTGGCAACGTATCCGGCACTTCGTGGGATTGCCCTGAGCCCGCAGAAACTCGAGACGCCCACGATACTGGATCCATCCTTCATGATCCCATCAACTAACTGCTCCGCCAAACAATGGAAGAGACCCTTGGCGTTGACGTCCATAATGAAATCGTACTCTTCGGTCGATAATTCCCAGATATGGTGTATGTTTTGGTTTTTGCCCGCCACCCCGGCGATGTTGGCAGCACCGTCCAGCTGGCCGAGCTCAGCCGTTGTTGTCCTGAGCCATTTTCTGACCTGCTCACGATCCCGAATATCGACAGCGGTTGCAGTCAGTTTGTTGGCGCCGTCCCTTTGCAAAGATGCTACTACTTCGTCCAACCCTTGTTTGTTGACGTCTGCAATGGCTAATATCGCACCTCGAGAAGCCAGGAGTTTCGCCGTTGCTGCCCCAATTCCAGAGGCAGCCCCGGTTAACGCGATGACCTTGCCAGCCAAAGACGCCATGTGAGCTGCTCCAACGTCAACAGCGAAGGAGAGAACCAAGACTGTAGCAATCCGAGGTGATCAGGATGCAAGCAAAGCAACGTGTGTTTTACCCAACCGGAGGAGAGACCGAGAGGCCGAACGAGAACTTGGAGAGTTTGCATCGTTGTTACTCTCCAACTGGATGCGGAAGTTGAAGAGGCTACTGGATGCCGGGGACTCGGATCCAAGGGCGGAGCATGAGCTATTGGCTTGCGTCAAATGGCTCATTTCCGCCAAGGATGGAGATGCCTTGGGTACGATATGGAGCATTTTCTGATAGTGTCGATGAACATTCGTGGAAGAAAACATGCCTATCGTTGTGCGACGCCCCCGGTGAGGATGACATATGGTCACTTTCATTAACGGGCGAAGGTTTACTGTAGAGGAACGGGGCATGATGTGCTAACCCTGGACTTTTCACTTCGGCTGTTTTATATAAGTCAAGTATCACAGTCTCCCGTTCTTCTTGCGAGACATAGCGTTTCAGTAGAGGATCTACCAAGAAAGCCAACTCCATTTTTTTTTAAAACAAGAGACTCTAGTAGAGTTGGACGCCATGTCGTACGCAGATTTGAAAGGCAAGGTTTTCGTGGTTACGGGCGCTGCAGCCGGCATGGGCCAGGATCTCGCAGTGAGGTTAGCCGGACAAGGTGCTCATGTCGGCCTGCTAGATCGCGACGAACCAAGCCAAACACTCGAGCTGGTCCAAAAAGCCGGTGGCCAGGCTATTGCGCTTGTTTGCAATGTTAAGGACAGCAAAGCCGTCGACGACGGTGTTCGGACAGTTGCTGAGAAATTCGGTCGGCTTGACGGAGCAGCTAATATGGCTGGATATGTGGCCACCCACGAGCTCGATAAGATGACGGACATTGACTGGGACAGCCTGTTGGGCGTTAACCTCAACGGGGTCAAAAACTCCATCATCTCGGAGCTGCGCTACATGAAGGGACCTGGATCAATCATCAATGCTGCCAGCATCTCCGGTCAAATGGGAAGTCCCTATACTGCAGCCTACTGCACAAGCAAATGGGGGGTGATAGGATTGACCAAGAGCGTTGCACAAGAAGTCGGGCCTCGCGGCATCAGAGTCAACGCAGTGGCTCCGTGAGATTCCTCCCCTGCGTATTCTGCAATTTGGGGAGGTGGCCATTATTGCTGATTCGGATTTCCAGAGGCTTCGTTCACACAGCACTGACTCGAAGCATCGCATCCAAAGAAGACCTTGAAAAGCGATTCTTGGGGAATATTTGTCTGGGAAGGATGGCCGAGCCTGAAGACATCACGCGAGTCCTGTTGTTCTTGCTCAGTGATGAAGCAAGATACATTACGTCTTCGGTAGCTATTCGTATTACGCCGGCTCTCATTCATTACTAACCGCCGGGTCTAGGTCGTCAATATTGATGGTGGCTACCAATAAAACGGCCATTCGACTGTTTGGCTGGACCTGGCAGTTTCAAACTGCCTCTGGCTGTCAACTAGTCCTTGGACGTTTCGGTCGACCTTGGTTGATCCAATGAAATGAAGAGGTTGCTGTCGATTATAAACCCTTAGGGTGGTGACGCAGAGAATCGGAGGATATGTGCAGGAAGTATTACTTGAGAAAAGATAAGATAGAGCAAAGTCAAATGTTCAAAATAAAAAGGGGGCGGCAACTGCTCGGCTTGGGCTGGGCCGGCCCCTCAGACCCTCAAAGTCGGGACTTCCTTGATCCAGGAGTGTGGGGCCCCGCACCAAATAGTCCCTAGCTTCAACTCTAAATAACACCAGTAAGGCAGAGGCTATCCTGGTAAGTCCCCCCTCCAAACAACTTTCATCGGCTCTAGGAAAAATGATAGGCAATCTTCCGGTGTACTCCCGAGTTTCTCACAACTTTTCGATGCTGCCTAGGAATGGGCCTCCCGGTGCTTCCACCTCGACCTTCCCCCAGTAAATGCCCTTCCCGTTCTTCACCCTGATAACATCCTCAACCCAATTAAGCATTTCAGCCGTCGATTGGCCGAGGTCCCAGGACTCAGGGTGGTCTCGCACCTCGGGTCGGCCGACTCTAAGCTCAATGCTCCGGAACATGGACATGTTGGAATTGAAGGACTTGCCCAAATCTTCGTTACTGAGCCGTGTGTCCGCCATCAACCTGGCTGATGTCAGTGTCGCCTCCAAAACAAAGGAATCACATCGCCCACAGTGATTGATGCACCGGAGATGTAAGTTGCTCTGCTTGAAACTACAATGCGGCCTCCTTAGGGATTTCGATTCTTGAAGTGGTTGGAATCAACATACGTAGAAATGCCGCGACGTCCGCCACCTCTTGGGGAGTACCCAGTCGACCGATGGGAGTGAATGTTTGGCAATACTTCATCGTGAATTCTCGCACTTGCGGGCTTATCAGACCAGTGTCGATGATCCTAAACCAGGCGTGAAATGTGAACCACTGTTCGAAATACCCCTTTTTCTTTCAGTAGCACGGTGTAACTCACCCTGGACAAAGCCCATTGACTCGTATCCCTTGCTTCGCAAAGGTGGTGGAATCGGCTTTGACGAGGCCGAGCACCGCTGTACTCGGCGATTATTAACTCATCTCGCTGTCCTTCGTGGTCATGCATACCGTGTTTTGACATTGCGTAGGGCGTTGAATTCGGAAATCCTACCAAACCACAAATCGACGCAATGTTGACGATGGCACCTTTGTTCCCGGGACGGCCATCGCTAGAGGTTGCCATGAGCCAGGATCCATTTGCTTTGGTGAGATGTACAACTTACTGGGTTGGTAGCGGCTCTTGTGTCAGCATCTGAGCAATTTCTGCTCGCTCACACAACCAGACAGCACGGGCATTGATGCTCTCAACAATGTTATAGTCAGCAAGATCGAGACGGGGTATTTCATTTTGTTTCCCGATTATGCCTGCCAACCCACTGAGCGTGAGTCCGAAGTTTTGGACAGATCATGGCTAAATTCCTTACCCGCTGAGTTGATTGCATAGTCCAGTCTACCGAATTTAGAGGCTGTAAGCTTGACAAGGCGATCGACAGTCTCTTCACTGCTGATATCACCGCTCTCAGCAACGATGGATGTCTCGGGGTCGATTTCTTTGGCTGCTTTCACCGTGGTGGCGAGGGTGTCGTCTCGAAGATCCGTGATAACAAGCCGTTTGCAACCGTCACGTACAAGCTGCTCGACACAGGCTCTTCCAATACCTCCACCAGCTCCAGTGACAAATGCCACTCTATTCCAATGCGAGTCAGTTCTGCATGGCTCCATAAGAGCACCTTGAAAAAACCTCATACACCTACCCAATGAGTCCAAGGGTCATTATGCTGGCCTGGAAGAGGGTGAAATAAAATCACAAAATACCTAAGTCGTTGAGTCAGGCCAATATGAGTGAATACGGAGAGCCTACCTAGGTTGCCCCTTAGTTAATGGAGGAATGCATTATGGTGTCTCTTGGACGCCTCTGCCTCAAACTTCAGCCCACTAAACTTACTTGGAAGGCAAGAACATTGCCGCAGAACGCCGCTCTAGGCGTTAACAGTTTGGTATTCTGGAGACCTTTAGCCACCTGGAATGTTTTCAGGCTTCCCTGTGTCCAAGCTCCTGCAACGATAATTTATTCGGGCCCCAACCTGGTCCTCGAAGGAGTCTCGCCCCAGCTTTACGCCGTTCGGTCATTCCAGACATCAACATAAGCCACTCTTTATCAGTCCGCCTAACCAAAATTACCCGAATCTCTTAAATAATCCACCGTTAAGCTTTTGGAAGATGGGAGAGTTTGTAGCCTCCGGTCGGCGAATCGGCAAGAGGCTTTTGCCTACAGTTGTCGAGTATCTGGGCCAAGAATCTCCAGAGAAGATCTTCGCCACGTACCACGAAGGGGGTGGTGATGACTATCAGCATGGATGGGTGGACTTGAATTTCAAGCAGCTGGCTCAGGCGGTCAATTGGACTTCTTGGTGGATTGAGAAAGTCGTGGGGAGGAACACAACATGTGAGGTTTTGGCTTATATGGGCAGCAATGACCTGAGGTACGCCATTTTCACCATAGCAAGTATCAAGACAGGCCACGCGGTGAGTGGAGCTGTGCTACCCCTCAAACTTCTCTGCGTACGTACGGCTTTTCCTGACAAAACAAGTCTCTGCTCCCTTCTCCGCGAAACTCTCTCGAAGGACATCTTCACTTGCTCAAAGAGACCGGCTGTAAAAGCTTCTTCTACAGTTTGGAACGAAAGCCCAAGGCGCACGACATAGAAGAGAATGCCAAAGATGTCCGGTTCAGGCAACTCCCGTCATTGGCAGAGATATTGTCAGGAAAGACAAAATGGTACCCGTTTACGAAGTCCTTTAATGAGGCCGAAAATGATCAGGCCATCATCATCCACAGCTCCGGCTCTACAGGGCTACCAAAACTTGTTCCCATGACGAACGGCTACATTGCAGTCCAAGACAGGTTCTCCCTCATTCCGCCGACAGAGGACGGTCGCCGAGCAGTCTGGACGGTCATGGCGGCCGATGAGCGATCTTTGTGTGTCAATCCCCTTTTCCACCTCATGGGCCTGTACATGTTCCAAGAATCTCTCTTCCACGGCATTCCCGTGGTCATTGCTCCTGATCGGCCTATAACGGCAGAAGTACTCAGTGATGTCCTTGTCGCCACTAAACCTACCATAGCCGTTCTTCCGCCTTCACTGATCGAGGAGCTGAGCCGCTCAGAAGATGGCAAGTTGGCACTTTCACATCTGCGAACAATCATTTCTGGTGGTGCACCACTCTCACAAGAAGTGGCGGCTCGTGTTTCACAGCTTACCAGACTCGCCACCGTTTACGGGACCAGCGAGATTGGCGTCGTGGCCTGTTTGATACCGCAATCCAAGGACGATTATAAATACCTCGAATGGCATCCTGCATACGGCCTAGAAATGGACCCGGTTGACGAGGGTTTGTTCGAGGCTGTGATAGTCAGAGGACGAAACAGTGATCTCCATGCAGTATTTCATAGTTTCCCGGAGCTTCAACAGTACCGGACGAACGATTTGTTCACAAAACACCCCTCTAAAGATGGTCTCTGGCTCTATAACGGTCGCAAGGATGACGTTATTGTCCTTAACAATGGAGAGAAATTCAATCCTATCATCCTGGAAAAGCATGCCGAAGAACATCACAGTGTTAAGAGGGCCCTCGTCATTGGACAGGCCAGGTTCCAGTCGTCGCTGTTGATTGAACCAAACTGGGCGACCTGGGACGACCAACTAACCGAAGAGGCCTTTATTGATCGTATCTGGTCGTACGTTGAAGAAGGCAACAAGCTGCTACCAACCCATGGTCAGGTCATGAAATCACACATCGGCATTACGTCCCGAGAACTGCCCTTCAAGGTGACGCCCAAAGGAACAATTCAGCGGAGAGCAGTGGCGGAAGACTATGCTGCGAAGATCGACGACCTCTATGCACGAGGAGAAGCTCTCAACGGTCGAAGCCTGCCTGAAAACCCAGACCTAGAGCAAATCACCGACTTTGTCCTCCAAGTTGTCGCAGAATCAATGCCAGACGTTGAGGTCTCAGCTACATTAGACTTGTTCTCGTCAGGCCTCGATTCCCTACAGACACTTCGGCTTGCGAAAGCCCTCCAGGGCGCTGTTGACCGTCTTGATGGCTGCAATGGAGATGCAGTCACGCCTGCCCGGCTTTATAAAACCCAAACAGTCGCCAAAATTGCCCGGTTCATATATCAGCTCACACATGGCGGCGAGAATGTGAACGGAGTCAACCATGCCGCTCATGAACCGAGCGGAGGCGTGGAAGAAGCACTGGACAATTTGGTCAAGAAATTCACTGCGAATCTTCCTTCCTCTCTTAATGACGATGACCTAGAATCGCCCTCCAAGCATGCAGTCATTTTAACTGGCAGCACCGGTTACCTCGGGACCTACATACTGGACCGGCTCATCCGAGATCCCGATGTGATGCATGTGTATTGTCTCAACCGATCTGCAGATGCCCAATTTCGAACCAAGGTGTCTTTCGAACAGAGAGATCTTGACTTTTCTCCAGCTGCTCAATCAAAGGTTACTTTCTGGCAAGCTCGATTCGGCGAAGAGAGCTTTGGTCTCAATGAGAACCAATACAACGAACTAAGTCTCAAGGTGAATCTCATCATCCACAACGCCTGGAAAGTTGACTTCAACCACTCGTTGGAATCCTTTGACCATACACATATTAGCGGAGTCAGGAGATTTGTCGACTTTAGTCACGCAAGTCCTCTTCATCCGCACTTGGTCTTCATGTCTTCCGTTTCCACCATCGGCCGATGGGACAGTAAACATGGACCGTCATGCCCCGAGACTCCTCTGAATAACCCCGAGTTGGTTGTCCCTTCAGGTTACGGACTCTCCAAACATGTTGCGGAGCGTATCCTTGACATCTCGGCACGGGAATGTGGTGTTTCAAATACCATCATCCGAGTTGGACAAATCGGAGGCCCCTCATTTGGATCCGGCTATTGGAATAAGCAAGACTGGGTTCCAATGGTCGTCAAGACGTCCAAGGCTATATCTGCCATTCCAGACAGTCTTTCTTACCTGCCGATCGACTGGGTCCCTGTAGTAAGTTGCGAGCTACGATGTGATGTCCCAACATACTGTGGAACTAACATCCTTGAACTCTCTTCCAGGACACTGCCGCCAATGTAATCTCCGAGATCATCGAAACACGTCAAAGCACTCAGACAAGGTCCAGGTGCGAAGTTTTCCACCTGATCAATCCGACGCCTTCTTCATGGAAGACTCTCTTACCTGCAGTGCACCGACACTTTGCAGTCAATGTGGTCTCTTTTTCCGAATGGGTCGACCTGGTCAGAGCCATTCCAATTACCGACGACGCGGTCGTGGAAACGCCGGCAGTCAAATTGATGGACTTTTTGCAAGGTCTAGAAGCTCTGAAGGATTGGAGGCAACCTCCATTCGAAACCATCCGGGCCCAAATGGCCAGCGGAACATTGAAAGCGCTACCGCCAGTAGACGAAGATTTGATGGACCTGTACTTACGCCAATGGAAGTTTTAAAAGAGTCGTCCGAAAGTGATGACGGAGGGGGAAATCGGACGAGGAAAGAAATCCCACTGAGACTCCAATCTTTTACAGATAGATTTCAATCCGAACGAATCGCGTTGGGTTGAACTATGTGTAGATGTTTATTTCAAATTGATGATCAACTCCCGGTCCACACCGCTTTTCACACAAGTAGGCAAGTTCCCTGCGAGACAGCCCGCGAGCTCATCTGGAAAAGGACTAGCTGCTCTTTCACGAATAGATGGTGGCGAGCCACTCCCAAATCTCAGTTGCCATGAGTCCATATTCCAGCCCTGCCGCAGCATCCATGGTGCAATCAACATGGACGTGCAGGGGGCACTGGCCATTCTTGATGTTGACCAATGATGCCAGCTAGTCTCTTGGGACTATAGTCTCTCGCGACAGTGGTCTCGTACATCGCTGGGTCTATAGTCCTTACTAAAACAGGTCCACATTTGGAACTACGCTAGTTGATTGGTCGGAACTATGTTATTTCGTAATTCTAGTATAGGGGAAAGCTACTAACCTATAACTTACTAGTTAATATTTCAAATGCCTCCTAGACTAATCTATAGACTAGAGCCTATCCGGTTAGGTATAGTTAGTCGATAGGAAGGACTACAAGTATACGGAGTAGTCCTAAGGCCTGAGACTGGGACTGGGACTAGTTAGACTGACTAGTTGGCATCACTGAATGTCGACACCAGCCTCGGAAAACTTCTTCCCTGTAGTTGTCACAGGATCCCTTAGCATCTCAATGTCTCCCTACAGGTTCAAGACATTCTTTGCCGGGAAACCCCCTCGCCAAGTTGATTCTGCCAAGTATGGCTCAGACCAAGGGTTGCGGTCTTTTGGCAGGATAAAGGCGTTGGCCATCTCCTCTAGTAGGACTGGCTTGACGATGTCCGTGGACATATTTTCGCCGAAAGATTGAAATTCATCAGAAAATCCGATCCACGGCGATATGAGGAGGGATCCGGCCAGCGGCGCATCGAGGGTCAAGGGTGTCAGACCCTCGAGAGGATGCAGGAAATGACCTATCAAGCCCAGAGTGAGATTTCCACCGGCGGATTCCCTTCCCAAAATCACCCAAGGCAATCTTCATCAGCACTTGATGTTCCGGCGGGAAGTTTTGAGCCAAGGGGGAGCCTACGTCGCCTGGCTTGAATCCTTTCCCAAAGACGAATCGCAAGGCTTCCATCCCTTGTAACAATTAGGTCGGGGATTTCGCAGCGGGTGTGATCATGACAACATACTGTACTCTGAAAAATGCAATCACAAGAGACCCCTTGTTTCTTTCAAGAAACATGATCAATGCAAGTCTTCAGAAACATAACATGACCATTGATCGGATGGAGGTGTGGCATATCCACCACCTAGATCGGAGTCCAGATGTCAGTGGCAATGGTTCTATTTCATCGCCCCCAATATTTGCTGTGCTGATTCTCTCACCATGGTAGTAGAGTAGCACTTTCTTTGCAGTCCGATCTCCCAGCCAGTGTAATTTCACATTCTTGTTATTGGAAATATCTTCGACGACAGGCGGTATGCCTAGTGCTTTTGCTTGAGCCAGTGCCACGACGCTCGTCGGCGGTAGAATATGCGTATCCGCAAGTGTTATCAACGCCCCTCGTGTCGCATCATTGCGTGCTTTATGTGCTTCGGATCGCGACATAATGAAAAGATGCTACTACGGCTAGATGTGGCTCGATCCTTGAGTTACTATATCCAGGTTCTGCAGCTCTTGTGGGCGAGGTCTCAAGGTTCTTGCTTGTGGTAGCTCTGTGAACACAGGAAACCCTTGTGGAAGGAGTATAATCTGGGTTATCCGAACGAATACGAAGCATACCCATTTTCACGAACAAACAGGGAGTCTACCTACATATCGTCTTGCGTATCCAAAACACACCCGAAGCCTAGCCGGTGCCCGCCATTCCCCGGAAGCGGACTACCCGCCCGTTTGTTATCCCTCAGGGCCTTCGTCGTGCTACAAGGGCATTCTCCCCATTAGGGATGGATTCGCATAAGCCTTGAAGTGACAGAAGGGAAAAGCGTTGTGGTTGATGCCAGCACCTGCCTGAAGGCTGCCGGTTCGTATATTTTTGAGTCGTAGATTGTCTGGCAGCGCCCTCGATACCCTGTTTACGAGCTTCTCAAGTCCATTTGTGCACACCGATCTCCCTAGCCTGATCAGCGGCACCGAGTTCTTCAATTTGCAAGACACTCGCCTCATGAGTATCTTGATGGGTTACCAAACACTGTGGGCAAAATAATAGTCCATGCAACTTCAAGACTCCCTGATGGCACTGTGGGTAAGTTTTTCCCCCGGCAGCCCGTGCTCTGTCATTGTAGAGTTTACTCGGACTTCTCACCCGGGACCGCCATGGTAAAGTTGCCAGCCTCAGCAGTAGAGTCGTGTTCCCGCGCATCCTTCACGGTCATTTTCCTTGCCACTTGGTTGCTCAAAAATTCAGAGTAGTTGACGACAAAGAATGAAGATACAATCGAGCATGCGCCCAATGCTGCTCCAGTGTACCAGACATATCTGTGTGACATTAGACTCCCAGGATTCTATGAAAAGGATCTGACAGAGGGATTCCATACCGGTATGCATCAGCGTTACCTTGTTTCACCGCATCACCGACTCGCTGGATGATTTCAGGAGTGATCCCTGGAACAGCCGTGATATTTGTGGAGTAATTGAGCAGTAAACTCTCCAGGACCGAGCTCGGCAAGCCTGCGCTGAGCGCGGCGTCTTCAATCTTTGCTGGCAAGATGGTTTTCAACTTTGAAGTCAAAATTGCAACATACATGGCCGCTGTGATGCATTAAGATGAAATCTTCAAGGTAAACAAGGGGGGGGGCTACGTACTGGCCACGGCGGAGCCACCGTACCCACAAGTTCCCACAATACCTATCGCTGAGCCGATGTCCTCGTCCGGACACGAGAGAGGAAGAAGACTTCTGGATGCAGTTTCAATGATACCGAGTGCTACCGCTGACAAACCGACGAACATTGCGCCCTTGACAGTTTCGCCGGGTTCAACTGACGCTGTAGCCCCCACAAAAGCTGTCATGATGACGGTGCATGCCACGAGAATAGACCTATGGTGGGGGATGTAGACGAGAAGGACTCCGCCTGCAGCCAAACCCAGTAAAGTACACGCGGTTTGAATTGCCTGCAGGTTCTCACTCAGTGTGTTGTTCCATTTCTTTCAGGTCAGACAGCAACCTTACCGCTAGCCAGCTCCGTTGATCGTCACTGCCCGGTAGGATAATGTTGACTTCCTGTGGCCATATAATGGCACTGGACAAAATGACGCAGGATCCGATACTTGCACAAACCACCTGTTGTCACATTTAATCTAGGCGCTTTGATGTTGAGGGGAAGTTTCAACCGTACCATAGGGACAAATCCCCGGGCTTTGAATCTACCAAACGATCAGTGGACAACAATGTTGGATGGAAGAAGGAGGTGCAAACTGACAAGTGTGTAGGCATGATCTGGTCGCCCGGAAACCACATTTCTGATTGTGTGAGCCTTTGGTACCCCAGAAAAAGGTCTGTTAGAGGGAAAACTACCATAGAACACGAATACCACCAGCGACAAACCTCCTACCACGGTCATCGCAATGACTGTCGCCGATTTCCAGGGATAGAGATTACCGCCGAGGCTGAGACCCATCAGGAATAACAGGAGGCCGGCAGTAAACAGAATGAGACCGCCGAAGTCTGTTCGTTTGAATTGTTCCCACCGTGAACGATGAACATGCAAGAGGTGAAATGGCGGTGGAAAATAGCAGGCCGTGAAAAGGACCAGGGCCACCACTGGGAAACGCATATATTAGCAAGAGAAATGGAACCACGAGAGTTCGATATCGTACCGTTGAGAATAAGTGGAAAATAGAAGACCCATCTCCAATTGCCGTTGGATGCCTTGAGAAGCTGTCGAGTCATGGCCGGACCAAAGCCATACCCAACCACGGATGAGAGGTAGATAGAGGAGTTGATTAGAGGTCTCAACTTCTTGGGAATAACTAAAGAAGGGGGGGATGAATCAGATTTAGACTTGAAGCCGAATGGGATCAGTCAAGGGGTAGACAGACGTTCAGCAAGCCAGACAGTGAAGCAGCTCTGTACGGCGGCAGCGAAGCCTGTCAAGACCTGGCCGCCGACTATTGTGTTTGCGTTTTTGGCCGTTGCGGAGACGATGCATCCAAGCACTGCCAGTCCATGTGCTCCGACCACAAAGTACCGACGTCCAAAGATGTCGGCAAGACGACCGAACAGAAGCAGACTGACGGAGTAGCACAGATTGTAGGAGAGCGGGATCCAGTTGACGGCGACGGATTCACCAAAGGTGGCAATGATCTGAGGCGTCGCATTGGCTGCATAGATGTACGGGATGATATACGAGTTGTTGGTGACGATAGTCGCCTATTCGAAGCAGTGTCAGAATAGCGGAGGGTGTCTCCCGTAGGTCCTCCAGTAGGACCACCTGTAAACTCACAAGTACCAGTCCGACGAACCTCCAGTTCAAGAAGTATTTGATTGACAAGTTGCCACCCAGGGCGTCTTCGCTGATCTCGAAAGTGTCTGTGCGCACAGCAATATGTTCGGCTTGGTGCACCTCCACTTGGACATCTTCTGGCTTGTTGTTGGCTGTCATGGTTAAAGGGTCGGCTCTGCACCCGTCAATAACGGTTTTTGGCCTTGCTGGAAGAAAGTAGTCGATGTGGTGTGATTGCAAAGTCCTCCGAAGGGAGGGAGCCACGAGGCTATGTAGGTGGAAGCAACGTGCCTTACATGGCCCTTCATCCCCAGAGTATCTCCGCCTATTTGAATCTCCTAGCCGGAGTTGGGGTGGCTCTGGGGGAGGTGATGTGGAGATGTCGCTGAGCGGGACCCCGAAGAGGTCAGATCATTCCGGCCCACTACTGGGAGAACGAGCTTGTGGGATGTGTCGCGTAATTTCCACTGGATCCCTGCTCAGCATTCCGTGACAGTGAAGTTCCTGCGATGCTATAGAAGCCTAAGTGTTACCGTCTGCGCCTACATATAACCGGCCCCCTAATGTTCTTCCAACTGACTCAGCCTTGGCCACCGGGCCAACCAATACATGTAGGAACAAGCTGTCATCGCAAGGTTTACGTGCCACGACCTGCTCAAGTGCGAGCAGGAGTGTTTGCCACAATACCTTTGAGTCGAACGAGAAGTCGGTCTGGGTTGCGGTGTCCGAGGCGAAGGCCATGGCCAACGAGGAGTGCTGCTGGTGGAAGGATGTGCGGAGGAGGCGGCGCAGTATTGTTCGCGTTCCAGTTGGACGGCCGTAACCGCAAGGGTCGCCCGGGCAGTTTTTGTAGCAAGGGAGCAGGCTCTGGTATTGGGTACACAGGCAGTGTCCGACACCATCGTAAAGACGTTTCTGACGTTCCTCCTCGTATCTCTGCGAGACCTTCTTATCGGAATGTCCGACGCCATTCGCCTACATCTACTCGGTATAGACTCTCCTTCGACCCTAACGTTATCCTAAAGTAACTTTTCCGGAGGTTCGCAGCTTCTGATCGACCGTTGTTCTAGATGTTTTCCACTTTCCCGTATACGGACCTGCAGTAGGGTTATGTCTGCATTCTCAACAGTACAGGCTATCTAACTCCGGCCTCTTAGCCACTCGAGGCAGGGCCGAGACACGCTTTTGGGCAACGCGTCTATTAGCCACCGTCAGTCTGCTAATATGGTGCTTCTCCTCTTCACCACGCCCGCATCGTCGCCCTGCCAACCACGCCGTAGCCACAGAGCCGTCTCTGGTCCATGAGTGGGCGATCTTAGGAGGCTGAGGTTGAGATCACTGCTATGGCTATGATTCTTCTCGTCGTTTTACGCCAGGACCGCATAGCCGCTCAACACATGACATTGATGCCTTCGACGCGCACTATTTGACTTCTTCATCGGACCCACAACCCCTCTTCGCGTAGTCTATTGGCAGGGTGAATCCCAAGTCAGCGAAGGATGGAACCCAGAGCTCCAGATCTGATGTTGTGTATATCACCCCAGATGCCAAAGACCAAGTTGAGCCCACCAAAGCAAGCTGTATCCTCCAGCGAGGAGCTCTTTGCTGGCCTTAACGTTCTCCTCAGTGATTTCACTCAAATTTCCATTGCTTGTGCTTTGACTAAAGGATATGATAATATCATAGAGACTACCGGCCAGCTTCCGTATAAACCTCCTGACTTCCTGGAATATGACTTGGGGGCGTATACTAAGTGGTCATATTATTAATAGGCTTCGATTGGTCCTTTTCCAGGAAATTGAATGTCGGTGCTCCTTGAAACACTGGCTTGAAAAGAAACAATCGAGCAAAGTTGCTGAACAGTGGCATGACATATCTGGCCATGAAACGGTATTTCCAACTAGCTTGAGCTTCAAAACGAACTGCCACGTCTGAGAGGTCGCAAATCATACGTGCTCGGGGGAAGTGGTTTTTTCGGTATGTTGAGAATATCTCGTCGCATCCGCGAGTAGTCAGGGGCATCTTGGTTGGGGAGTCTGGAGAGAGTACCGGGTAGAGCTCGTTCATCAGGTGGACTATACCCTCAACGGCGGTCATGGCACCCAGCCCTGCATTGACACTCATCTAGAGAAAGTTAACTAGTTGACGAGACGAGCCACATTTTCACAACAGCCAAATTCTCCTTAGATAGCTTACCTTGTGAACTGCGTCTCCGATAAGGACAGCTCTGCCGGTGCTCCACTGATCCAAGATTCCTTCTTCTTGAGCAAACATACTGGCACGGACACGGGCATCCCATGCGTCACCCACAGTGAAGCTCTCGCACATTCTGTGATTGCGGTACTCTGAAACCACGGCCTCTGCGTCCTCGTGCGTATATCGAGGAGAGCGAAGACTCTGAGCCTTGGGAGTCGAAGTCCAGAGAAACCAAAAAAAGAGGCCGGGCTCTCCGGACGATGCAGTGGTGGAATGTCCGTTGCAATATGACCAGTAACAATGACCTGGAGCCATGGGACACTCATTTTGGTTTGTGCGAGACACGCCGAACAGACATTTCCATTCTGTCAAAAACCCTGGCTTGCCTTCATGTTTTGGTTAGCAGATCACAATTCCCATTAAGGTCGTGCGAGCTGGTGACAGGTACCTTCGTTAGTAGTTCCAAGTCTCACACCACTCCCAGGGCTTTGCTGCTCTGCGTGATCTCTCATTAAAGCTCGTACTGTACTATGGATACCGTCGGCTCCGACAAGGATTGTTCCTTTGTAGGACGAGTTGTCATCGGTGAAAACCTCCACACCCTGCTCGGACTCTTCGTATCGGACGATTCTCTTCCCCACAAGAATTTTGTTCTTGTCGTTGATTTTGGCGTACAGTGACTTGATGAGGTTCGTGCGCTGCAAGAAAATGACCGGATACCCATATCTAAGTCACTTTTTGAGCAACGAGCCAACTCCCAGAATTTCACAACGAACCTTTGGATATGTCCGCCAATAACAGTTATATTATTCTCTATGCAACGACCCGTCCCATCAAATGTCTTTGCTAGTGTGATTGGGATTCCAATCTCACGAATGGCTTGGAAAATTCCTAGTTGGTGAAGGATATTCTGACCGTGGGGATGGCATCCGGTGGAAGCTCCAAGCTGAGGTCCGATCACACGCTCGCGCTCCAGGACAATGAAGTCGATCTTCGCAGCCTGCAATGCTAAGGCCAGAGTCAGACCAGATATGCTGCCACCAGCGATCACAACGCGTTCTGTGGATGTCGACTCGCTCATCTTCGAGACTGAACCGTGATGTGGGGGAGTCTGCATACGCAGCAACTCTCATAAATGTCTGTCCCACCGTCAATGGGTGACGAAGATGAACGTTTGCGGTAGTTATCGAGAATGCCGAACTTCATTTGGACCATATCGGTGTCGGTGGAGGAGGAACATGGTGCAACGGATTGTTGACATGGTGTGGCTATGAATATCCGCTTCCGAACTCGGCCTCGGATGATCTTCACACTTCAGCTCTGATATTGCATCGTCTGCGTGTATGCCGCCTGTACCAGTTGAGAACCTCCGTGCTACTTGTGTAATTTGCGAGTCATCGCCTCATATTGGAATCGAATCATACGGCTGGCTTCGCCATGCCCTCCCTTATTCTCCGTCCCTCTGGGCCACACATGGTACTAACAAAGACCGGCCTCGACCCTCCTGTCTTTGCATGTCTCCGGAATCAGGGTTTGACGCACGCCCGTGCCTCTAGGGAATTCCTAGTCCACCTCCTCGTATGGATCGAATCCTTGTCGACCTGCGAATCGGACCTCCAGAGACTTTTTATGGAGCGAAACTTTCGGGGTTTGCGTGTCAGAATGCTTTTGGTCCTACCTTCCTGCCGCTCTATTGCCTCACGGGTCACTGCCGATTAGGCTCCTCCATCGTATCTTATTAAAAATGCCTCTCCATCCTCCTGGGTCTCTTTTCTTCCAGATAGCTCGCCTTTCAGCGACCTCCATAGACGCAAAGTTGGCGTAACATTGGCAATAGTGGCCCAGTTTATAGTTTGTTTTGTTCTAGCTTGACATGATCTCGTCGTCTCCTCGCCGTCGGGATGTGGGTTGCTCCACCCCAAAGTCGATACAGAATTCGAAGAAAAGATAGAACAACAAGCCATGCACCGCTCAAGATAGCGACGAAAGGTCCAATAAAGGGGGATATGCGGCAGCGAACTGTATAAGTCGATCCTTGAGGGTCATGTCATCGTTACGTGGAGATCATTTTGGAATGCCTGGGGGAAAGCCACCCCCGTATTAAGACTTCTGTCTCTAGTGTCACTGCTTCCCCCCGTCAATTGACGTAACATCGTACACCCTCTAGAGCTGTGGCAGCCCTCGAGGGAATATCCTGCCGTTTTCTTAGCTGGCTTCTTGATAGAAGTGCTGCCTCTCTCCCGAAAATAGGTCAGAAAGAATGTCTTCCAAAGCAAGCTTTGTGCTCTTTGTTCCCTCGGTCCAGCTTGATATTTTCGTATTGTCGCTCCTCCAGTCGGGTTTGATCGACACTGCCGGTGGCATCGGGACTTTTACCCACCAATATTAAGACTATGGAAGGGAAGATGGTTCGTTAGGCGATTCTCGTGTGATTCAGAGGCGCACTCCTAAATGATTTTATTAGCCCCGTTTAGCCCGATGAAAAGACGGATTAAATTGAGGAACGTCTTAATACGTTCCATTTTGTTTGGTTGAAGCCGCGAGAGCTCTTTAGGAGCCCAGTCGCTTATGCGTATTGTACGAATTAATGGATAAGGATAGAGGAGGACAGGATGGGTTCTCGACCGTGTCTCAAGCCTGTCCAATGCGGCTTCCAACAGTGGGCAGCACATCTCCACGGAACATGGATGGAAACGGATACTTTTTTCCGAGTCGTCTTTCTCTGACTCACTCCTCCGGTGGAACTACCTGCATGCTTGGTCCTCGTCTTGATATCCTGAAGATGTTGCCATGATTCGCAGTGCCAACACGCGGCGCAAGCCACCAGTCGGTTTGGGTCTGGGGAATACCCATTCACAGTGTCTATTCCGTACAAGAAGCCAGTCTTCTGTTTTGATCATCAGTTTCTCCTCATCAAGCGCGAATCTTTTAAGGCTAACCGTCTAGCCGAGGATACTCGTCAAATTACCCCCCTTTTAACTAGTGTAGCTAGGTCGCTATCAGAGTGATCATGGTCAACCATTATCAGGATCCAAGAAAGCAGCTGGCAAGATACCTAACCGTTTTGAGACTTCGACCTCGGCGGGTTCCCCACAAACCTGGGGTACTTCGAGACCTCCTCCGCTACCCTCCCCACTTCCACCGGCGAAAGTCCGAAGGGTGGGATTTAAACCATGAGGCCACAAGCCAATCACTATCGCACCCAAGAGCCTGGTTCTCGCTAAAGGCCTTGTCGAAACCGTTCCGTCTTGAGTTTAGACGATTCTACTGACCTGACATAGCTGCTCTCGCAGGTCTAGGCCTTGGCCACATCTCAAAGTCTGACCAGGAAAGCATGTTGGGAGATCCAATCAACCACTGGACTGCTCCCTATCAGGACTGGATGCCTAGTGTTTTGTGACAAACGGTTTGCCTTTATTTCTCTTAACTCGCAGAACAAATGACACCACTCGATGATGTACTCGGTACAGTGTGGCTTGTCCCTGCAATCCGGCGCTTTTCATCAGCACACCCGAGGTCGAGATATAAAGCCCATGCACGGGTTCAAAATCGTGTCTGGCGGTTCTCCCTCTCTTTCTATCTTATGGTCAGAAGGCGCCTTTGTGTTTGCGGAAGAGTCTCACAGCCTCAAAGTTGGGTGTACACGTTTGATAGACGTTTTGGTTCATAATGGGGAAACTAATTCCCAATGCCTTTAATCTGGCAGTTGTCATCTTCGTCGCGCTGGGTTCAACGTCGTGCTCCTATGGAATGGCCATTATAGGGTAAGGACACGTTCACTTCGTTTTGTATCAAGTCAACAGACTAACACACATTCAGCTCTACAATAGGACAGCCGAGCTTCTACGAATCTCTGAAACTTGCTCCTGCGGGCGAACCAGGCTATGGACGAACCACTGAATATATCGGTGCTTTCAATGGTGAATTCCCCAAACTTGCATGCAGGGACAAGACGTGCTGACATCCCGTTTGTCTAGGTGTGAACTCCGCTGGGTCTGCTATTGGCGCAGCAGCCTGTGCCTACTTCGCCGACAAGTATAGTCGCAAGCACACCATTCAAGTGGCAGCAATCATTCTCGTTATCGGTGCAGCTATTTGCGCAGGCTCGGTAAACAATGCCATGTTCATGGTCGGTCGTGTTATAAACGGCCTTGGTGTAAGTCTCTGGGGATTCCGTGATGATCTTGTGGAGGCTCGATGATCCTGCCTCTAGTCTCAATGCCTAATGACCGTGTTAACCGCCTTATAGATCGGTGCTTTGGTGACCGCTATTCCCATGTACCAGGCCGAAGTGTCAACACCAGAAAGTCGCGGCTTCATGGTGTCGATGCATGTAAGCGCTTTCAAACAGTCTCGTGGCTCATTCTGTAGTTGCTGACGATCCCTAGGGAGTCATGTTCGCCATGGGCTACACTCTTTCCGGTTTTATCGGCTTTGGAGTATACTTTGTATCGGCAAGCGGTTCAAAGTCATCATTCCCATGGCGGTTCCCTATTGCATTTCAGATGGTTCCCGCCCTCCTCCTTCTCGTGGGCTCTCCATGGCTGCCATATAGCCCTCGTTGGCTTATGATGCACAAACGATACGACGAGGCCCACGAAGTAATCAAGCGCCTGCACAGGTCGAAAGGTGACCCTCATGACTCTCTTGCCCGCAAGGAGTACTATCAGATGAAGAAGCAGGTTGAGTTGGATCATCAGATCAAAGCCACCACTTCCAAGTGGGAAGTGTTCAAGACAGCGCCCAATCGGAGGCGGGCTCTCGTCGCCTTCTTGCTCATGTGGAACAACCAGTTCACGGGAGTCTTGATCATCGCGAACTATGGGGTCATTCTTTACACTCAGCTCGGCATGACGGGTTATATGCCACTACTACTCAGTGCCTTATGGGTCTTGTCAACCGTAAGTCTCCCAGGTTTGCGCCAGTTACAAGGATCTGATGATTCTTGTCTGTTCTCACGCACTAACGTATACTTATAGTTCCCTGGGAACATCTTCTGTGCCTTTTTCGTGGAAAGATTCGGCCGACGGAGGTTCATGATAATAGGGTTGAGTGGTATTCTCGTCAGCTTGATCTGTGAAATTGCCATCCAAGCAACCTACTTGGGCACCGACAACCATGTGGCTTTGGGCTTCGGAGTCTTCTTCATATTCTTGGTGAGTTTTTGGCCCTCGATGAGCAACATCCAGTTATCGAAATTTACGCACCATGCATTTATCTTTCGAGCTGCTTTTCTTACTGACCTCTAATTTGTAGTTCATTACACCTTTTTGGTCGACTTTCATGGACGCCAGCCAATTCCTCTATGTGTAAGTCTTCCTCTGTCGACCACAATGTGAGTTAATCCTGGTTACTGACGTGGGATGACAGATCTGAAATATTCCCGACGCATATTCGTAGCCAGGGTATGGCTGTCGGTATGTGTGGGCTCTACCTGGCAGACATCATCCTGCTTGTTGCGGGTCCAATCGCGCTCAATAATATTGGCTGGAAATTCTTCTTGGTCATGATCATCCCTACGGCTTTCCACCTTGTCTTCGTCTACTTCATGTGCCCTGAGACCAAGGGCCGAAGCTTGGTATGTTTGACCATGATTCCTTTGGGTAACCGACTTTGTATTGACACGTACTCCAGGAAGATATCAATGCCCAATTTGGCGAGCAGGTTGCCATCCACTACTTTGGCGCCACCGAAGCTGAGAAGGAGGAGCTGGAGAAGGCTGCGCAACAAGACGAGGAGAATGAACTTCGCCAACGGGGTCCCAGCACCGAGAAGGCCAGCGGAGTGCAGGAGCAGGAGCTTGTGGAGCCCAAGGCCTGAGAGGTGGATAAAGGCTGGATTTCTGCGGCGTCTGATGTCTGTCGGATGGATTCTCTGCCTGAACCCTCGCTTATGAGTCCAGCGGTATCTCAAACAATCCACAGGCATCTACGCAGTCCACAATGCAAACTTGAGTACAGACAACTACCTAGGTAGATAAATAGGAGAGGAAACTTACCTTGATGTTGCTAGAAGAATGTAAGGCTGAGGTCTGGCTAAATTGGGCTAGTGTGGATGTTCTACTTAAAACAGCGAGTCCTCGCGCTGCCGCGTCCTCTGGAGTATTGCGCATCACGAAAGCTGCCTTCACATCCGCTACTTGACCAACAGTCAATTGTCTCTTCCAGCTTCTTCTCCCTGGCACACACCGTCTCTCTGTTTTGACACCCAGATCACACATTATTGTTTCGTCGTCAAGTCCTTCGGTCAGCATCAATCCCCGCATAATCAATTTATCTGGACTCGGTCGTCTTTTCGCAGATACTATCCCCAATAACGGCTCTGCGCCTCTGCCGCAAGAATGCCCGGCTTCGACTTCAGCAACTACAATCGCAACGCAGCCCTCCATGCACGGGGCGTACCGTTACCAAAGGCCACTAGTACAGGGACAACTATTGTTGGGTGCATATTCGACAATGGTGTGGTGGTACGTGAACAAAACCAATTTGAACAACTTGTGAGAATTGAGCACGCCTGACTAGCTGAGTAGATCGCTGCAGACACAAGAGCAACGAGCGGACCCATAGTCGCGGATAAGGTCCGTATACCCCTAATTATGGCTGGCGAAGCGGGTGACCATTTCTGACCTCGCGCAGAATTGTGAAAAACTGCATTATATCTCTCCCAACATCTGGTGCGCTGGTGCCGGCACTGCAGCAGACACCGAGTTCACCACCGCTCTCATCTCCTCCAATCTCGAACTACATTCCCTCTCCACGGGCCGCACACCCCGCGTGGTGACCGTGATGACAATGCTAAAACAGCACCTTTTCAGATACCAAGGCCACATCGGCGCCTACCTGGTTGTTGCGGGTGTGGATCCCACAGGTGTGGGATTGTTCACTGTACATGCCCACGGATCAACGGACAAGCTCCCCTACGTCACCATGGGCTCCGGTTCGCTCGCGGCCATGGCGGTCTTCGAATCAACGTGGAAGAGAAACTGCAATAGAGAGGAGGCCATCAAAATCTGCTCAGACGCAATCTTGGCTGGTATCTTCAATGATCTGGGATCGGGGAGCAACGTCGATGTTTGTGTGATTGAGAAGGACAAACCGTCGCAGCTGTTGCGAAACTACATCAAACCAAATGAGCGGGTAAAGAAGGAGCGCAATTACAAGTTCGCAAGAGGCACGACTGCGGTTTTGAATGAGAAGGTTATCACAAAGGAGGAGATTGGACGTTATGTTACTGTGCATGAGATTGGCAGTGGAAGTGACTCGGATAGCCTGGTGGTCGTGGAGAAGATGGACGTGGACGAGGTATGAGAGTGGTCAAGCTGAAAAAGTTGAACATGTATCATCATTGCCGTATCAGGCTTCTTGATGGACCAAGGCCATCCAACCAGGCATAACTGTGGCAGGACATGGGCAATGGCGCAAAGGAGCATCTACAGGAGAACAACAGGTTTCAAGTCGTGGAGTCGATAAGGGATCTTAACCTGTTGAAGTAGATCGACAGGCATTGAAATGTGAGCTTGATCAGACGCCCCTCCATATCAAAATGCGCCGTGCCTCGCAGCGCGTTGATGGGAGGGCAAAAGTCACCGAATACTGCCGATAGACGTTGTGCTGTCCCCTTGATAGCGTCAATCTCCAAGTAGCCTCTACATTGAATATATCATACAAGACGCATCACTCGATCTAGTGGTATGGTATAGGGTACAGGGTTACATCCCTTTTGGGTCTTCTACGAGTAGAAATTGCCCCATTCACGCTGAGCGGAGCATTACTATAAAGGCCACGTTTCTCCCGGGGTCCCTCAACATCTCCTCAACCAGGCTGACTCTCGCTGAGGAAGCTATGTGCGTGCTATTATTGACCGACATCTATGGACATGCTCTCCGAATCAAGTTGACCGTGGTCTTTCAGGAGCGGCTTTTCCTCGAGGATCACCTCCTCTGAAGACCAACCACCAGAGGCTCTTCAAAACCACCAGGACCCATTTCATCTCAACACTTCGTCATGTCAAGCGCTGAAGCATCTCGCCAGCCTGGAAATGGTGCCCTCTTGCTCATCCTGATTCAAGTAGCGTCCAGAGCGCTCACCTTCTTCGGCAACCAGTTCCTCCTTCGGTTTCTGTCTCCATCGTTGTTGGGGATCGCCGTCCAACTCGAACTTGTCTCCGTGACCAGTCTATACTTTGCACGAGAGAGTCTTCGTGTGGCTTTACAACGGCCGCGTCTCTCTGCACAGTCGCCGAGTGCCAATTCAAATGAAAAGCAAGAGCAGAATGCCGTGGGGGTCGATACACAAACTGTGGTCAACCTCTCCCACCTGGCCGTGCTCCTGGGATTAGGTATTTCCACATTATTCGGCCTCTCATATCTACGGAGCGCATCAGACGAAGTCCTCGACAGTCCTTACTTTGATATCGCGTTCCAGATCTACGCAGTGGCGACGCTGGTCGAACTCTTTGCCGAACCAGCCTTTGTTGTCATCCAGCAGAAAGCTCTATACAGGGACAGGGCGCGGGCAGAGACCTGCGCCGCAATGGCAAGATGTCTTGCAGCTTGCATTTTCGCGGTCGTTGGACATCAGGAGGGCGTCGCTCCATCGATATTACCCTTTGCCGTGGGACAGACAGCATTCGCCATCACCCTCCTTGCTCTGTACTTCCTCCCAACGATAAAGCTATTGAAAGCCGAAAATTTCAGCCTCATACCGAAGCGTATACATTCGCACTCCTCAGATCAGATATACTACTTCAAACTCTTCCACAAGACGGTCCTCTCCCTAGCAGCAACCATGTACATGCAGTCTATCTTCAAATTGCTCCTCACCCAAGGCGACGCCCTGATGATGAGTTTCTTTTCCACGCTCGCAGACCAAGGTGCCTTTGCTCTGGCCTCCAACTACGGCGGCCTGCTCGCGCGCCTGGTCTTTCAGCCCGTGGAGGAGAGCAGTCGCAACACTTTCGGACGGCTTCTTTCCCCGTCTTCAGCCAGCAGTGACAAAGAACCGGCATCGTCGGCTTCGCAAAACAGGAGCATTCCGCAGGAGAACGACAATACCCGCCGCGGCCTATCCTACCTCTGCACAACCCTCCACGTCTACCTGCTCTTCTCTCTGCCCTTGATCAGCCTTGCCCCGGAAATCCTTCCAGTCCTCATCCCCTTCGTCCTCTCCCCGCAATGGCGCACCCCCTCGACAGTTCTTCTCTTGTCCACCTACTGCTACTACATCCCACTTATGGCGGTCAACGGGATCCTCGACGCTTTCGTTACGAGCGTGGCTTCTCCAGCACAGCTGCGGACCCAGAGTCTCTGGATGCTTGTCTTCACGGGAATCTACGGGGTTGCGGCATGGGCCATGCTGAGACTGTGGCATTTGGGAAGCGTCGGGCTCGTAGGCGCGAACATGGTGAACATGGTTCTGAGGATCCTGTGGAGCTTGTGGTTCTTGAAGCACTGGGTCACGCAACGCGAGGTAGAGTCCGGGCAAAAGGGACGGGCTGGCGCAATGATGCTCAAGGAAGCGCTGCCCGCGAAGGCGAGTATCGCGGTCACGCTACTTGTGATGCTGGGGCTGAGGGTGGGTGCTTCCTATACGGCCACGGACGCTTCCGAGGGGTCGCTGGATCTGCAGTTTCTAGGGATATGGATCAGCAGCGCTGTGGTTCTGGGTTCTACCATGTGAGTCTTCGCCCTCTCTTTATCTCTTGCAATTGCATGTCATTTCTAGGGAGGTTTATCATCTAGTCTCTGGCCCATCCCATGCATCCACAGGTCTAACCAGTCCCATCTGATTGATTGATTGTCTAGTCTCATCACCGAGCGCCAATTCCTCTTGGACCTCTTCGAATCCGTCCTCCCACAACGCCTTGCTGCAAAGATTCCCAACTTTTTGAAACCATCTTCGACGAAATCGACAGGCAAAGCTACGAAAAACGACGAGACAAAAATTTGATCTTTTTTTTGTTAAAAGAGACACATTTTATATATCAATCGTCAAAGGTGATTTTGGTCGAGGTCGTCTTTTCTCCTTCCTCTGCCTCGCGATAAAAGGCACCATACTCGCTGTGCACCTTCTTCTTCACCGTGGTGCCGAACCTCAACAGATTTTCGGGCACGTCCTGCTTGGCGGCTTTCAAGACGTTGATCAGCGCGCCGGCGAGGCCCTTGTCCTGTTCGGTGAAGAATGTGATCGCGAGGCCGTCCTTGCCGGCGCGGCCCGTGCGGCCGATGCGGTGGACATAGTCTTCTGCTGTCAGAGGGAAAGTGACGTTGATGACGAGTTTCACCTCGGGGATGTCCAGGCCTCGAGCTGCCACGTCCGTGGCCACGAGGAGCGTCGTGGCGCCGGACTTGAACGATTCCAAGCTGTTGATACGCGCAGACTGCGACATGTCTCCGTGGATTCCCGCGACGTTGAACCCCCGTGACCGAATGAAATTCTCGATCCGGAGGGCCTCCTTCTTGTACAAGCAGAAGATGAGGATGCGGTCATTGCGCTTTGGACCTGCCGTGTGCTGCTTCAACAGCTGCAATAGACGCTGCTGCTTTTCCATGCCATCGATGACCTCGACTTTCTGTACGATCCGGTTGTTGGCTCTCAATTCTCCCGAGTCATCGGTGTCTTCGCGCCCAATGGTGATTTTAACGGGCTGCTGCATGAACGTCGCCGCCAGCTCGCGGATCGATTTCGGCCATGTGGCGGTAAACATGGCAGTCTGTCGTTTCTTCGAGGACGGCATCTGGGAAATGATCTGTTTGATGTCGTCTTCGAAGCCCTTGTCGAGCATCCGGTCTGCTTCGTCGAGGACCAGATACCGCGTCTTGGAGACGTCGACCGTGCCGTCGGACATGAAGTCTTTCAGTCGACCTGGGGTTGCCACGACAATATTTGCACCTTTCAAGCTGCGACGCTGTTCGTCCTTGTTCGTCCCTCCGTATATGCATGCGGCCTTGAGCTTCTGAGTTGTTTTGCTAAGCCTGTCCAACTGTTCAAACACTTGGATCGCAAGTTCCCGTGTTGGTGCCACGATGACGGCTCTGATACCCTTCATTTTCTCTTGCGAGGTCAGACGCACGACGAGAGGCAGGCCAAACGCGAGGGTCTTCCCACTGCCTGTCTCTGCCACGCCGACCACATCTCGACCGGCCAACAGGAAGGGCCAAGCGGCGGACTGGATAGACGAAGGCTTTTGGAAGGAGGAGAAGACGTCCGAGAATTGAGAGGCCAACTCTTGAGGAAGCTGCGAGAAGGCGAGGATAGGTTGTACATCTGTATTCTGTGGATCGAAGATCTGTACGGATTGTGTCTTTAAGAAATTATCGACTTCGGCTTGTCGGAGGTTTCCAAGAGCTGATACAGGCTTGGTGACGGCAGAACCGTTGACATCGGTAGTGGAGGTATCCTTGGCCTCTGGGACCGGAGTCGAGTTGGCTGTAGCCTCAGTCGATGAGGGTGTGATGTCTTGTAGACGCAGGGCTTCCTTGCGGTCTCTCTTCCTCCTCTTCCGCTCTTGCTTGGCCAGTTGAGCGGCCTCGTCTTCGAGCTTATGTTTGCTCATATTGACTGTCCTTGAAGTACCTCCGCTCGTCTGTTGAAAGAGGGGGGGAAAGGAGGAGAAATCGGCGCAAAAGATACTGGACCGCACCAAATCTTGTCCGCCACCGCAATTGAGAATTTTGAGAAAATTAAATTTCGAGGCCTTCGGAGTGCGGCACCGAGGATCTTTTACTCCGCCGTATTAATATTATGTCAGCAAGGCTCTCGCAATTACCACTGGCAGCCCCGCACGTGTCCTTTGTTGGCAGCTAAACAGCCAGACAGCATACAAAAACTGCCTTCTCCTTGTATTACATCCATTGACATTAGACTGGCTACAACTTTGGCTTGCTCTTGTCCATGAAAGCCTTCATCGCCGCCTTCGCCTCGTCACTGTTCAGCCTCACTTTCAAATCCACTGCTTCCCACATACCGGCCTCTCGCTGCTCCGCCAACACGGTAGGCCGATTCACCTGAGCCTTGGCCATTCTCAGACTCTCTGCGCTGTAGGTGCCTATTCTCTTTGCGATCTTGAAGACCTCGTCTCGGAACGCGTCGACCGTGTCACCCCCAATGACCTTGGTCACCATCCCGGCATCGTACATCTCCCGCGCATTGAGCTTCTCCGCCGCCAACAGCAGCGCGTTGGCGCGCTGTTTACCCATGACTTTGGGGAAACTCCAACTCGACGCCCCTTCCGGGACGAAACCCAGGCTCATAAAGGGTGTTTGAAACACGGCGCCCTTCTCCCAAGCATAGACCAGATCGAAATTCCACAGCTGGGTGCATCCCCATCCGATGGCCGCGCCGTGAACCGCCGCAATGAGCACTTTCGGGTAGCCCTGCAGCTCGTCCCCGAGTTTGCGTCCCGCCTCGATTTCCTGCTCGATTGTCGGTCCAGCTTGGCCCGGTGGGAGAAGCACTTTCCCGGCGCAGTAGTGCTTTCCCTTGCCGGTGAGGACGATCACCCTGATGTCAGGGACATTGCGCGCCCAGCGAAGAGCGTCGGCCAGGTCGTGGTATTGCTGGAGGGTGAATGCGTTGGAGATCTTGGGTTGGTTGTATTCCAGCAGCAGTGTCCCCGGTGAGAGCCTGCTTGAGAGGACTGTCTGGTAGTTTGGGGGTGTGTCGGTCATGGCTGAGGTGAGCTGTTCACGATCACGAAACTAGGAGAAGAGGGCAAAAACAAAACAAATGCGACTGGCACGTCGACGAGGACTGTACAGATGGCTCTAGCACTTTCATCTACACACTATGCATCATTGTCTACACTTTGAGGGATCTTGAGCCCTCAAGGACAATGGGGACTTCTGTGGTATGGACCTCGGAAGCAAGGCTATCTTGTTGTGGTAAGACCCCGCATCCCCCACAAAAAGTTTGTTGTTGGTGAGGCTCCGGGCGTGGAGGAACTAGTGGTGGAGTTTGTTCCCTGTCACCCTGTGTATTGTCTTGGGTGAGTTGAGCTCTACCCCGGATGAATGTGACCTCTTTCGCAAGCACCTGGACGAAATCGACGACATAGACCTCTTGACATCGATTCTGTAAAAGGCGACCTGCATTGAGCCCGTTCTAGCTGTACGACCATCAATTTTCTACGGTCCGAGCTGACCTCGGTAGACCGTTCTCGGGCATACATAACCGCGTTGTTCAAACTACAGTCGTTCCTGGGTGTACAAAAGGTCCGGTTCTCAGGACGGAACCCAGCCTTGTTGTCACGGTCATTGAGCAGCCATGGCGACGACTATCGACGTCGAAAGCATCAAGAAACGCTCATGGAGTGTGACGAGCAGCTACACTCCCAACAACATCATCACCTACAATATCGCCCTGGGTGTCAAGGGCACAGACCTGTCGCGATGCTTTGAAGCACATCCAGACTTTGCGGCCGTGCCGACGTTCGCCACTCTCCCCGTGATCTCAGTCATGCGTGAAGTCACCTACGGGATGATGGAGTTCCTCCCAAACTTCCAGGGGCACAACCACGTCCACGGCGAGCACTATCTCGAGATGAAGGGGACGTTTCCGAAACAAGCGACATTACACACCACCGCCCGCGTGGTGGATATTGTGGACCGAAGAACCGGCGTCACCGTCGCCGTGGGCATAACTACCGTCGACGCAGCCACTGGCTCGGAGATCTGCTACAGCGAGTGGACATCGTTCGTCATGAAAGTCCCTGGGGCTGGGGCTTCAACGAACCCCATCCCTCGCGGCGCAGCCACGGCCACACACCCGACGCCCACAGATCGCAAGCCGGACGCTGTGGTGGAATACCAAACCTCGCCCGAGCAAGGGGCCCTGTACCGCGCCGCGTCGGGAGATTTGAACCCGTTACACATCGACCCTGCCGTTGCCAAAGCAGGCGGCTTTCCAGGCCCTATCCTGACGGGCACATGTACCGTGGGGATGGGTGTGCTGCACATCATCGACACGTTTGCCGGCGGCGACTTCAAGAGGTTCCAGAGCGTGAAGCTGAGGTTGAGCAAGCCCGTGTATCCCGGCGACGTGGTGAGGACGGAGATGTGGCGAGAGGATGGGGGGAGGAAGATTCTCTATAGACAGGTTGTGGGTGACAGGGTAGTGATTTCGCAGGCGGCGGTCGTACTGAGGGATGCTTCTGAGGTGCTGAAGGCGAGGCTATCCTAGCTGGCTGGCTACCTGGACAGCCAATATATGTTCTATTACTCGTGCCACATCTACTGGCAGAGGGTAACTCTGGTCCGTGACTCCCGTCTCTCCTCTACGTTTCTACCAGAATTACTTCCCATCTCGCTGGAATACACCTTGCCTCTCCTCGCCTCTAGCATGGAATCTCGTCCGTTGTACTCACTGTACTCGTTACTAC
>WJFF01000080.1:133418-145188 GCA_011800825.1 Fonsecaea pugnacius | reverse complement strand
TCTTGCAAATTCTCTTTTTGGGCAGGCCTTTCGGACTTCATGTTCCGTCATGGGGGAGGATTTTTCCAATCCATGGCATTGGCATAGATGGCGGGCGATGACGATGAAGGCTGCCACAAGGGGCGCGCCGCAGGGCCATTTACAGGAACTGGGCTTATTCCTTCTCTAATTGGGTTGAAACTAGGGACTATGGCAGTTAATCATCTCTTCTTAATTCGGACACACATAACGTTTTGGGGAGTTGCACAGTTTTGATAGGGGAGAGGAGAGCGCGCATTCACATGGTTTGAAAACTGCGGAAACGGTTTGAATGGCACATAGATATGACCAACAAACAAAACATTTGAAAAAAACCTTTTTCAATTGGCATCATGTGATTTCGTGACAATGATCGTCGCCTTGCAGCACACTAACACAACTGGGCACTCAAGCATTCCAGCCTATTGTTCTTGGTACCTAGTAGTACCAAGTAGAGGACCCCGCATTAGGTTGGCACAGTCGTACGATGTACCGGCCCTTAACACAGTCACAGGCATCCAGCGTCGTTCTTATTCCAGCGCTCAAACTTTCCGCAGCAGACACTCGACTAGCCAGGAGAAGAAAGCCAACCCAGCCTCTCGCTGAAGGTTGAGCAATCCAGGTCTTGCTCTTGTCTCTTCACACAGGCAGTTGAACATGGTCGCTCATGGTGCTATTGCTTTCTCCACCCTCTCCAGATCCGTACCCAGGGTCCTACCACTGCTGGTTGTTGAGCCGAGCAATCTCGCTAACCTCTTCAGCCCAGTCACCGGCCCCGTTGATCCCATTCTCATGTAGAGGAGGCAAAGCAGCACTGTTCTTACCACCAAATGCCACGTCGACGCCGGAGTCTTGGGTTGCGATTGAATTGGGCGGGCCTAGGGGTCCTTCGCTGCTGAAAGTGTCCCAGCCATTGGTACCTCCAGAAGTCACAGTTGCTGGTTCATCCCATCCACCTCCATCTCCTTCCCCACTAGCTCCGTCCACCGCATGCCCATTTTCGCCACAATGGCCATTTGTACGAACGCCGGACTTCTTGAGTTTGTCCTTCTCTTCCCACTTCTTTCTCACTGCAACCTCGTTTCTCTCACACCACTCATGCAGATCCTTGTCCAACTTGCTGATCTCCTGCCTCAAAACGCTCAACATCATCATGTCCTCAGGGGTCTCCTTCTCGTCAAGCTTGCCGTTCCACCACGCCCAGAACACGGAAGCACCAGCAACTCCACGGACAGAATTTTCTTTTTCATCAGGGAGTGTTGCTAGTAGAGGCGTCGTGTAGAACCATTCGACTTCGGCCCAACTCATGAGTTGTTTCCGAGCAACGGCGGACATGCGTTTGAGAATATGGTCGGAGAGGTCTCGCGGCGGAATGCCTAGGTAGTGAGCAGAGACGATGACATTGGCGTAGGTGGTGAACACGTCGGGTGCGTTGTCGTCGAGCTGAAGAGGTGTATCAGTCTCCGTGCCGGAGAAGAAAACTGGAGGGACTCACATCTTTGAACTTGACAATGCTCTGCTCAGCAACGCACTGATTGATCCAGGCCAAAACCTCCTTGAGACTGTTCAAGCTACCGCCAACAATAGTGAAGGATTTTCGGTTGTTGTCCATCAGGTCGTTGCGAATACGGTCGCAGAAGATCATGGCGGCATCTCGAGAGAATTTGCCATCAAGGAGGACCAAGGAGGAGTCTTTGGTTGGCTTGAAGAAGAGGGAGATTGTTGGTTCGGGCTTGATCCTATGGGTGAGGTTGTCAGTCCTACAGCTCTGTTCTCCACCAAGTTCCCTGATGAGCACCATCCGCATACGTTGAGAGTTTGGCAGGAGGAATGCGCGGTCCACGATCCTCGCGCGGTTCAGGTGGTTGGCCCGATGGATCGTCCATTATGAGAGATAGTTGAGTAGAGATGTTGAAGATGTGATAGTGTGGCGGTCTTCTTGAGGGCTGAGATGGAGTAAGGAGGTAGTAGAAGATATGAGATGGAGGAAGGGATCAAAGCAAGGATGGAAAGAGCGATGAAAAGATCGCGAGAAGTAAAGAAAGCCGATGGCAAATAACAAGACCTGCAACCAACCACAACTGCTCCAACTAAAGAACATCAATGTGATGACTTTCTGGTTGGCAGTTTTAGCAAACACATTCAAATCTATACTGCCAAGCCTGTCGCTATCATCTTTGCATGGCAGCAATTGTCTTTCTTCACGGTATTGCCAATGCAGAACTTGATCAAGCACCCGATCCTCCCTATTCCTTCTTTGAAGGTGTAGAATGGTTCTGGACTGGATCCATGCTGGCTCCCGGCGGACTGCAAAGGCTCCGGCCGTGGTGCTTTGCCGCAAGCTGCGAGGCTGGACGGACCGAAATCCATCCTTGAGATACAGAGAGGTCACATATGGAAGTTAGCCAGTTCAGTTCGCACACAAGACAAAATGTATGCAGATACACGGGGCAAGGTGGTCGACGGAGTGTTTCCTGGTCAATTTCATATTTGACTTCCCGGCATCATTCTGGTCGATCAACGAGCTCAACCCATCTTGCGCCTCGCTCCTGGATCATAAAATCGTTGTAGGCGTCGAAACAAGAAATTCATGTACTCGCTCCATCTATTTCTTCCCACTCTTCTTGATCCCCTGCTGGCCGGCGTTCAGTGGCCCTTTTCCCTTTGCCTTGTCGGCCATTTCTTTCCGGGCCTTTGCATCTGCGTAAACGATTTAGTCGCTGTTCAGGGAAACCCACGTACGGGAGGTTCGCACCTGCGGCTTGCTTGGCCTTGAATGCGACGTCCTCTTCATCCATGTCCTTTTTCTCTTTCTTTGGAGCCTTCAGTGGCTTGACTTTACCGCCTGAGAAGAAAATGTCAGGAAACTCATCAGATCGATCGGTGCCTTTGCTTGAACCTACCTTCTCTGCTTTGGCCACCCATATTTGATTATGTCCTTTTCGATCTGCTGTGTGTCAAAGGCTTGGGAGGTTTCGGGGTTGGGTTGTGGAAGTCTGGCAACAAAAAGTGGCGCGAGTTTCTCAAGAAGAATAATCGCCGCAGTCGAAACCGGCGGCCGCATAGAGACAAACTCGTCAACGGTGAATGGGCGCTCGCTCACGTGATACCTTGGCACATTTGACTCGTTTTCGACTTGTCCAAGCACTTGGTGATCCTTCGGTTTTCGTTGTCGAGCTCGCTCAACGTACGGGGCTCTTCGTAAAACAAAGACACAAGCCTTAATGTACGTTCGTGTGGGTAGAGGCCCCGATACCTTTCGGCGGTGCATTTCCATACCGGTACGTGGGAAGACAAACACCGCTCGCGAAACGCATTCTTGGAGTATTTAAATACTTTAAATTCAAGTTTTAATTTTTGACCGATAGCTACCGAGACTACAATAGGTAGCAAAAACTCCCATCTCTTACAGCTAGACATCAGTCCACTTCAATATAATGCACCCAAGTCTCGTTGTGGACTGACAGATAGTCCACTTATATGGCTGTTAAAACTGCTCGTGGATGTGGCCGTGTTCCAGCAGGTTCATGAAACAGTCCCAGCGACGCTAACGCCAACGGCGACTTGATCGGCCGGAAAGGAGCAGCGGAAGAGAAAGCAAATATCTTAGATGTAGGGACTTGAGATGTCTCCTGGAGGCATCCTCAAAATAACAGTTTTCCCATCTGGGAGGCGATAATACTTCGCTCCTGAACGTCGCGTAGGTGGTTCCGTCTTGTTCCCCAGTCCTTCCGGAGCTGAGGACCGTCGTTGGTGGCCAATTGGGGAGGCTGAAGCAGACCGGAATTGAGAAGATTGGGACTTTTCTCCCTCTTGGTGGAATGCGTTGTCAGTCGGCCTCCTCCCTCGTGAAGGCCACAATCTCCAAGGGCTGAAACATCGTCTTTCCCCATCGTATCCTCCTTTACCAAAAAGGTGGCACTGTCATCCCAAGCACTACTCCGTTTGAAACCCAAAATGGAGCAGTGCGTGGAATCTCGGCAGCTGAGGAGATGCATCCTCTTCCGAGCAGATTGGGTTAGTCTGTCTGTATACATATCGACTTTGACGACTCTGGATACGTGTCGTGGCGCCATTTTGCAGGTGGACTTTTCAACCCCGGTGAAAACATTCTTTGGCTTCGGTAGGTCAGTCCATACCTCGATCTCACCGCCAGCGCTGGAGAAGAAGACACGATGTCCAATCTCGATCCCAGATCGAGATTCGAGTCTGATGTCGCGCTGATCTGTACGTGCTCTCCTCACTTTTGTCACCCAGCAGAAATCGCCGCACCAACAGATTTCCTTTGGCAGAATTGGTGGTTTCGGATTGATAGAAACGTCAAGTTGAGCAGGCTGAGACTTCAGCGTCAGGGAGGTAATATCAGAACTGCTCTTAGGTGGACCACGAATTTCGGGTATGACATGATTCGTCCTGTTGGCGGATTGGGAAATTTCTCCCAGTAATAGATGGGCATTATTCTCTGGCGCGGACGATCGGCGAAGGTGGCCAGATGGTGGGGGTTGAAGGGAGCTTTTCCTCAAGGAGGGTGAAGATATCTGCGCACTTCCTGAATCGATATTCCTGAATCCGCTATCTTCAGTGCTCAATATATAGAAACTCCGACAACCGAGAAGGTATTTTCTTTTCGGTGAGTTGTCTCTGAGTTTTTGAGGATCATCTCCGTAGAAGTCATATTTTATCACAGTCTCCGCGTGGAAAGGTAGCATCCTGCAAGAGCAGAGGGATGGAGACGACGAGAATATAGGCGCTTTTGGCTTGTCAGTCCACACTTCAAGGTAGCCGTCGCTAGTGCCGAAGCAAATCCGGTTGTCGAGAGGAGGACCGGACTGGAAACACTGATTGCACCAGCAGATATCTGGAGCTCCTGTCTCAGTATTTGCCATCGGTATTCCGAAGCGCCACGATTTAACATCATACGGACAGGTATTATTAGACTCGCCATCTGGCTCGATGCTTCCAGCTTGTTTCCTCGAGCCGTTTCCGGTTGTAATCGAGGCAGATGATGCGTCGACATTCTGTCCAATAGGTGCATCGTTGTTCAGAGGCACCACCGCTCTATCTTCATGCACAGCATGACTGATTGGCACATCGGCTGAAAGCAAATCATTTCGTACCTCTTTGACGCAGGGCTGTGACAATCCCGAGGTGGAAAGGCCGTCCGCCGGGTTTGACAGCAGTGGCAGCTCTCGCGGGTGGTCGTTCGAATGCTCAACCAATCTGTCCGCTGGTGCAGCTGAATCGACTTCTGAATAGTCAGGTGGCGGGTGTTCAATTGTCGTTGTTGGTTGAGAAGACCTCGAGCTGGGCGTTAAAGTGCAGGATTCTGGTCCTTTGTCGAGGCTGAGTTCTCTCATCATCTCACTCAAAGGTAAGTGCAAAGTCGATTCTTCGCTGTGTGTTCTTGATCCGTCACTGACTGCCTGCGCTGATCTGTTGGCTTCTGTAAGTAATGTTTGCTCCATGGTCCCCTCCTTGAAGTTGATACTACCGAGAGGAGTCAAAATAAATAAGTTTACCTAGGAATGCCAGAACCCGGTTTCTTTGTGGCCTTGAGGATTCAAAACTAAGAAGGACTTTGCAATGTTCTTTGTAGGAAAACACTTGCCCGAATCGCTTCAAGGGCAAGCAGTGTCATACACCCTCGTTTCGACTTTACGCGAAGTGTTTCGGCCCCCGGGTTGAAATATAGAGCGAAGATAAAGTCCATGAACTCATGCAAGGGAGAGAATTGTTGGCGTGGATGAAACCCAAGACGCCACTAAGGCGCATGTAGAGAGGTTCGTCATGTCAATTGCGGCTGCACAGGTTTATCGAGCCTTGCTCTCCTCGGCTGCCAGTACCGGATACGAGCTGGCGAGTCAAGATCAAATCGACATCGGACAATGATAAGTCAGGTTATCCCCGGTTTCAAGGGGAAAGGCAGCTGGAAAGTGGAGGTGTTCAACGTTCCTGCGCCGCTTGCAGAGCGGCCACTGTGCAAGCATGGTTAACTATGTAGTTTGTAGCAAAACTGAAACGCGCCATGATCGCTTCGGTGCTTTGAATCCGTCGGGAGGCTCCCCTGCATAAGCGGTCGTTAATCCTCCGTGCGTGTCGCGAACCCTTCTACAAGGAGATATTGCGTTTATACCCTTTGGCACGTAGGTCGACTTTAGCCAGTCGTCAGCAACTGGGGATTCGCACTTCACCTCTGTGTTTCAGAAACCTTCAATATCAAGATCGTTGAGAAATTTGTTAGCCTGCGCCTTCGCCCTCTGTGCGGCAATCGCCTTGCGCCGCTCCTCGATCTCTTTCTTCCTTTGCTCTTTCTTCTCGTCCCTCTCCTTTCGTACTCTCTCTGTCTCAAGTCTCTCCTTCTCGAGAGCGTCCATTTCTTGCTTCCTCTCTTCTGCGTCTTTACTGAAAGTATAGAACCCGGTGCCTTTGTTCCTGATCTCGGCACTTGCATCGTAGTGTGTATCCGGAGGGGGAGTGGCAGATTTGTCCCGTTTCTTCGCAATCTCGGCCATGCGATCAGCGATGGCTTGGTCGGGGTTGAATGCCTGATGCTGGATAGTATCTCCGTAGAGAACGTTACTCGGCATTGACGGTCTTGCAGAAAGACGCTCCTCTTCTTCGGCAGCGTTTGCCTGCATCCGTTTCCTTCGCTCTTCACGCGCAGCCTGCGCTTTTGTCCCTTTCCTGAGGCGGCCGAACTCGTCCAGATATTCCACAATCTCTTCTTCTCCAATTGCACTGCCGGCATCTGAGTCGGAGCTGTCAGAATCACCTCCTTCACCATCTGCTTGATCCTCCGCCCATTTGCGGTCGAAATCGACCAGACCTCGGTTATCATAGTCCTCTTTGCCGATGTATTCACCGCGCTTCATGGCATTGTATAGACGGACTTTGTCCTGCATCCTTCTCTTGGATCTATGCAACTCGGCATCGTCGACCGAACCAATATCATCCCTGGTCTTGTGGTGTTGCTGCTGGCCATCCTCGAGGTCGGCTGCAGACCGCTTCTTGACATTCTTGTTGTGGGTGGTGAAGATATCCGATTTCTCCTTGGAGGGACGCGATCGGCCAGACGTGTGCTTGGCTTTGGTAGAGGACGAGCTGGAGATCAGTGACGCCAAGTTCGTAGAGAACGCGAGAGAAGTGGAGGAGGAAATTTCCTTGGCTTTGGTCTTGGAGGCCTGCTTGATGCCGTAGAGACTGTCTGCCATGACTCCTACCTTTGGCTGCGAGGAGATCTCCTACCAGGATAGCGACTCCTTGTACGAGGAGACACTTCAAATAAACACATGCATGACAGTGAGTGGGAGGTGGAGATGATCATCGCAGTCGGAGAACCAGACTGTGAGGCACGCAAGGCTGTGACATTCTACGCTTTTCCTCTTTTGGAATGCGGAGGGTCGGACGGTCGGGCTCGGTGGAATTTCAGTCCGAACCTGATATACTTCTCTTCCACGTCGTCACCATGTCTATTGCTCCTGATCCTTGACAACTCTTTGTGAGGGCGAGTTCTTTGAGGATTGTTTATAAATGCTGCTACTCATAGTAAACCCAGATTGCGTCTCTCGCGGTCATCTAGTATCCGCAACATGACACTGTCCGCGGAAGAGCAACAAGCAAAGGCTGCTCGTCGCCGGCGAGAGAAGCCTCAGTTATCTTGCAACCTGTGTAGGAAAAGAAAGTGAATGCTGTCCCTAACCCCTGGCGATGCCGATAAGCTTACCAGCGGCGAAAATAGATTGAAATGTGACCGTTGCCAGCCCTGCCACAACTGCTCACGCCGAGGACTTGCTGATTCGTGCACTTTTCACAACTCCAGTCTACCAGAGCCAACAACGACAAGAATCTCGGATCAGTTATTCCCCTCCAACGTCAAAGACCGAGTGAAGCAGCTCGAGTCCCAGGTTGAATACTTGATGGGTGCCTTGAAGCAGGATGCACCTATTCCGCCGACATTGGAGGACAATGTGCTCTCAAGCCAAGACCAAACCCACCAGCAAGACGACCATCACAAGGATCCACAGCCCGTTGTCGATTCAGCAGGATGGTTTCAAACCTCTCAAGGTAGAGAAAGCTATGTTGGGAGTGCTCATTGGCTAGCTATCCTGCAGGGCGTATGTTTTGCTTTTTTAAGAACTTGCGCTCGCGCAAAGCTGATTTCCACTTCAGATTCCTTCCTTGAGAAATGTATTTCAAACTAATACTTTTCTCACCCACAAAGAGGACGACCTAAACAATGGAGTAGCAGAGGAAGAGCCTGACCTCCTCGGATATTGTGGGAAAGCCAGTAGAGAAGATATTCTCGGCGCCATGCCTTCGAAGGGCTTCGTCGATGCTTTGATGGCCGTGTGCTTCATCAACACAGACAATGAAGCAAGTCTGTCAATGGACCCCTCTAATTGAGACTTTATGCTAAATCCGACAGTGCTTGTTCATCCCCCAACGTTTCAAAAAGAGGTGGGGAGCTCAAAATACAACTCTCAGAGCTACATTGCTGATATTGGTTGCAGTACGATAGGTTCTGGGAGAATCCGACGTCAGCGTCTACCATGTGGATTGGACTCTTGTTTGCCCTGATGTGTTTGGCGGTGCAATATCAGCAGTTCTCACCAGATCAGGAGCGGCGACTGCAAATCGCAGATGCGCAACCGGAACACCTGGTCCGGTTATATCGTCAGAAAACCATCCAGTGCATGGTTCAGGGTAAATACTGCCAAGGTCCACGATATGCGGTGGAAACCATGTTGCTCTATTTATTCATTGAGACATTGAGGGAAGGAGAAACCAAGAGTCTGCAGGCCCCATGGGTGCTATGGGGAAGTATTGTCCGCATTGCTTTCCGAGCCGGCTATCATCGTGACGGGTCCCATTTCCCGACAATGTCCTGCTTCGAAGCTGAGATGCGCCGCAGAGTCTGGAACATGCTTGTCGGGTGGGACATGTATCTCTCTGTCCAGTTCGGATTGCCGCGCATGATCAATATTTCGCTCTGCGACACTGCGGAACCCAGGAATCTGTTTGAGGAAGACCTTGAGGAGGACATGCTCGAATTGCCCCCTCCCAGACCAGAATCTTCCCGGACGATAGGGCAGTTTCACGTTGCCAAAAATCAGCTCCTCAACATCTTCGGAATGGTCAATGATCTCACCATGTCGATCAAGCCCTCTTCGTATGCAGAAGTCTTGATCCTGGACAAGGTGCTTACCAGCGCTTACGAGTCGATTATCCCCGTTTGGAAATCTGAACCACAAGCACAAGACCTCCCATCGCTCTCACAAGCCCCAGCCACCGTCAGTGTGCGTTGCACTTTTCTCACCTTTATTTACCACAGAGCGCAGATTGTTTTGCATCGCAAATACATGTCCCTTGGCAGAAACCATGGACGATATGCATACTCACGCAGGGTGTGCATCGAAGCTGCCCTCGCCATACTTCGACATCAGTGGGCCTTGTATCTTGAGACTCGAGTCGGTGGTCAGCTGTGTCGTCATGGTTGGAAATTTCTGACGCTACTTGTGCAGGATTTCCTGTTTGCCACCGCCATCCTCTGTGCCGAGCTTGGGGAAGAGATTTCTCTGGCTAGTCCAAGTTCTGCCGTCGATTCAAGGACGTCAACTGCTGGCTGGAACGGCGGTGGTGATACAGACTTGCACGATGCTGTGTTTCATGCTCTCAGCTCATCTTATATTGTGTGGCTGCAATCAGATGACTCGGAATCATCGCAAGAAATCAAGACCATGGTATCAGCACTCCGGCATCTGCTGAGTATGGCGCAGGCGATTGGATCTCAGCCAAAGATAGGCGCCTTAAGGTCGTCAACATCTCTACCTAGGACAAACCCAGGCATTGATGAATCGGGACATACGCAGTCCAGGCAGCAACGGGAAGGCTATGGTGTTGAAGTAGACAAGCCTACAAGTGTTGATGTTTATTGGGGCCTTGGACACTTTCCCATATGACTGTCGCAAAATGAACGGCCATCCATTTCAACCCAGAGCAAGGATATGCGGATCCTGAAGTGGCTTCCAGTCAACCAGTTCAGGAGAAACTGCGGTCTAGGTCTTTTTGCTCCGGACTAATTAATACAGCGGATCATTACATCATCAGGAGCTCCACCCGGAACAACATTTCCAGCTCCGCGCAAAGCTCCATGACCTTCGCTCAATGACGTCGATCGTTAACAAAATGGTTCGACTTCCGGCGCGCTCCATGGCTTTAAGAGTCCGACTCATTCCACAGACTGACTCCTTACCAGTATAGCCCGGTTGTCCATAGCTGTTCAAAGCAGTTCCGAGAAGAAGAAGCTCTAACTAACCACTCAATCACTCCTCAACAATGTCTGTCGATGCATTTGCAGCTCTCCGAAGAACCCAAGGGGAGGAACTTGGGAGACTTGCAGAGGAGCATTTCAAGCATGAGTGAGCAAACATACAACCCCCAGCTCGTCCCTGTGGATCCCGACTGACTGATTTTGACATAGTCTACGAGAAGAAGACCGTGACTTACTGCGGTCCGCCGCATCCAAAGCTTCCAGGCACGCCCTCATCGGCTCCCTCGCTGGTATTGCTCTAGGGAGTTTCCTCGCCTTCCGCCTACGAGCAAACCGCAACGCCATGTTTCAGGCCTTCCGCGCCGCCGAGAAGCCCACGCACGTCCGATTCGCAAGCGGTCGCGAGGAAGCTATTCCGGACATCACTCCTTTGTTGCAGCCCACGCCTTTGGGAGATATCGTGACATACACATTCTTCGGCATTGCAGGCCTATTTTTGGGTGGGGAGGCCGGTTTGCTTACTGGGACGTGGTCCGCGAGGAGAGCCATTGCTGAAAACCCAGATCGTCAAGAGAGGATTCAGAGGGCAGTTCGGTCCTTTAGAGCGGATGTGCTGAGGAAACAGCTCAAAGAGCTGGAGGCAGGGAAAGAGGACGGGAAAGAGGAAAGCATTTGGTCGTAAACCAGAGCGTTAACCATGTTTGCTGGGGGCCTTGGGATGGGGAAAAGTAGGTAATGTCATGCATGAATGAATGGGGACTAGGATACACTTTCACAAATGCGCAAACACATCCACCACCATTGGATCTGAGCTTCTTTTCCTTCAGGGCGTGTGGTTATCAGCTGGCTCTGTTTGCTAAGCACGAACATTGGATTAGATGGAGCTGATGTGTTCACAGCAAAGAACTACTTCAATTCTTCCCAGCCACTGCTCTTCGTCGGCCCCCTTGAAAGCTTTAGATAATCGCCACAGGCCTTCCGAGATTGAAACCAACATTGTCTCCATCTACCGAGTGCCACTTCTGATTCACTGCCTATGGCTTTTGTCACTGGATGGAGTTGTTTGATCCTGCACTTGCGAACGCCTCGCCACAAAGACAATAACGGACCAGCGCATTGAAAGGACTTGCTGAATAAATGGCGCGATCTCTCACTCTATTCACAAAAACGTGCACATTATGAATGCCTCCTTCAGGTGACATCCTTCCAGGTGACATCCTTCCAGGTGACATGGAGGCACCATTATTGACGAGGACCTGCGGATTTTGTCGAATGCCATGGTGACGACGACAATGGCACTGCTTGAGCTCTTCACTCGGCATTCTCGACATCAATACCTTGCCTACCATCCCTTTCAATTCATCGTCACCAACTTAACTATCCGGGCACGGAGGCTGTGTCACAAGCGAATCAGAATCATGTCACCCGATACTTCTATCACTATTTTCACCTCTCCAAGTCACTAGAGTGACACCCAGACAC
>WJFF01000080.1:98359-124259 GCA_011800825.1 Fonsecaea pugnacius | reverse complement strand
AAACATTGGCAGTAGGCCCAGGGTCGCCGAGTACTTAAGGTCCAGTAGAGCATGCTCTCCAGAGATTCTCCCCATCAATCAACATCTTCCTTCCATACCACCATCAGATCTTTTACACAACTCCATACACGATGAATCCTGACAATTTCTCTGACAGTGCGACATCCGCCAGCAGCACCACCGTCTGGGATCTAAGCGATCGGCTTGTCACCACCTCTCAACCTCAGACCTACGAGGTCGCCGCGGACGGTGATGCCTATTTTCGAGCCATCTCGGCAACGGGCGATCACGTCTTGATTCGTGTCTCGACCGAGGCGCTGAGCAGGAACACAAAGTTCTTCAGAGAGCAATTCAAGGCAAGCTGGGCTCCAGAGGGTGGTAGGTTTACAGCCGAGAATCCCTTGCATTTCTTGGAGCGTTTGGAACCGTTCGTGTTGTTTCTCCATGTCGCTAGTGAGGACGCTCCCCTTCCACCGGAGAATACCTGCCTCCTGAGAGAAGTGGCTCTGATGCTTGACAAGTACCTCTTCGAGGGCAAACTCCCCGCATGGTTCGAGAGGATCCTCACGTCCTTCATCCCCAAGAGTTTCCCGTTCCCCAACAACGTGGAGAGCGCCAGCACGATGTATGGAGATACAGGAATCTTGTTGTGCACAGCCTTGCCAGCGATCCTCCACGCGGCATATCTTCTGAACCTCCCGTATCTCTTTGCAACCGCTTCGCGACGTATGATGTGGCAGATGACGGCCTACGACGTTGACGAGCTACTCCCGGACCACATGAAGGCGTTGATGCCATGGGACTTTGTCCGTGGCTTCGAGTCCGAGGTGCTGAGAGTCCGTGATGTCCTGATCTCCAAGCTCCCCAAGGTGTTCTACCCAGACCCGCACGGCGACGCCCAGTGGGGATGCCACGACTGCAACCTCGTCTCGCACACCGAGCGCTGGCACCGCGAGGTCATCAGCAAGGCCGAGAGCACCAAGGTCGAGCAGCGCGGCGGAGAGGTGGAGCAGTGCCTCGAGAGCCTTTTCACAGAATACATCCAGGACATGACCAGGCTCGAGCGTCTGCGCGAGTTCGACCAGGTCGACAACCCCACCAAATTCGAGTGTGGCCGATTCCGCCTCCGACACCTGGACGTCTCCGAGAACGAAATCCTGTTCGAGGCCTACACCGCCATCGGGGGCTTGTGCTTGCCGTGCATCCAGGCCGGCGGTGAGTTCGCGTTTCGTACCCATTGCACCCAACACAACCTCGACCTCAGCAAGGAATCATCAGTCCGCAATCTAACATAGCAATAGCAGAGGCTGAACATGATGTCCCGGGGGAAGTTGGAGCGGAGTAGAGAGAGGAAGCGTAGCATGATGAGGTTGTGAGTGAGGAAGGACATGGTGCAGAAAGACGTGCATGAGAAATGACAAGGTGTAGTGGTGAGTGCATGGAGAATGTGTGAGAGCAACGCTAAACTCTCCGGAGCATCAGACAGTAGGGGCGAGAAGAAGGTAGACGACAGGGGACGGGTGAGACAGACAGATCATCTGGAGCTGGATGAGAATTACTACCCATAAATGTAATACAAAATTTCCTTTGTGATAAATAACCTTGGCCCTATCTCCTTCAGTCGTGCAGACACGGAAAAGTCACCGTAGCCCTTCCAATCTAGATAAAATCAGATCGGATGAGAGAAGAGGACTCCACTAGGAATCTCAGCCAGCATTCGGTGAGGAAATCCGCGACAGAACCGTGGTCAGTAAAGCACTGGTACGCAGCGAGCGTAGCCCCCTTCTTCGCCACCGTCATTGGTTGAAGAAGCCGGCTAGAATACCGCATGAGACTTCTCTAAGCTGATCTAGGGGGAGGCAGGCACAAAAGGGTTCCTGACCCAGGGTGGCGTGAGGGTGTGAGTCGTATATCTCTTCTACCTGGCGCTTGGGCGCGATAAGGCAATAGCAAGACAACTCCCAGACTCGATCTTGTATCCCATTATTTCGGTAGGTTGAGGTCCTTCTCTCCTCAGTCGTCTTCGTCCTCGTGATATCTGCGCGGGTGGAGGGCGCGCAAGGGCATTGGTGTTCAACCGACCAATATCAATGTTTCTGCAGCCTTGAGGATAGTCGCGAGTGAGGTTGTATCTCAGGCTATCTGGTCTGTGATTCACGCCACCGAACGAGCTTTGTTGTCCATCTTGACATCTGAGCAAGCTAGCATCGTTTTTTGAAGGCTTTGGTGCAAGGTCTACCAGGCCGCTTGCATACAGCTTTCCATTAGCATATGTATTTGCAGATACTCAACTGATCCATTGCAACTGTTGACCAGTGCTCGCTTCGCAACGGGACTGACCGCGATTCCATCGCCAAGTGTAGGCTGCCACTGCCTCATTCGGATATCACATCCGATATATTCCACCATACCATAGCGCGCCTGGAGGTAGACATCAGGGTATGAATTGAATATTCAGCACGCAGAATAGGTTGACAGTCAAGTGATTCAACACTCTTGACGATGGAAATGAGGTTTCGGAAAATTTCAACATATAGATCAGTCAGTATTCGAATCAATGGTCTCAATCCGCCTTGTCACGGGCCCTTCCATTTGCACAAGGTGTTGTAGACAGCAGCTCGATATACTTTCAGGTTTATTTTTCGCTTTGAGAGGGCTTGGATAACCTCATCCATAGAGTAAAATTTCCTTTCCCAGCAATTCTGGATGATTTCGCCCAAAACGAGATGTTGGGTATCAGGGAACTCGCAGGCTTGGTATAGTCGCTCAACGTGGCGTGTCCGGTCTGAACGTGGTTCAAATTCATGGTAAGGCGGCTTGCCTGTCTCGATTTCGAATATGGTACATCCGTACGCAAAGATGTCTGTCTGTCTACTTGAGCTTGGCTCCGAAGGTCGATAGCTGAACCACTCATAACAAGTTTTTGGCTCTTCGCCGTCGATGCTCGATCCAGCGAAGTCAATGAATTTCGGATGGCGATGATATTGTGACATCCAACATCAGCGTGAATTATTCCTTTCTGGTGGATATATTGGAGTCCCATAGCAATATCTTGGGCCCAATGCAGCCTTTTGTTTATTGAAATGTTATGGATGCTGGCTTCTTGACACAGACTTCGGAGACATTGACCACGCCCCAAGATAATCGCAGAGCCATCGTGAGTGGCGCCGAAGTAGCGGGCGATAGAAGGGTGTGGACCAAGGCGTTCATATACCCGACGGTTCGATGTCAAGTTCGGAGTAGTTTTCGAGCCGTATGCCTTGCTTCATGACTTTTGAGTCACCAATACTGTAGACTATGCCCGTTGAACCAGCACAGATGACTGCCTCTGCTGTAGGTGTTGCAACTCGTGGTGAAGTAGTGTCCATGACCACCAAGAACGGTTGCCTGATCGGGCCATTCAAGGATGAAATGCCTTGAGTTGGGAGGGAGGGTAACGCACAAATGAGAAAAAGTTTAGGCATAAAGGCAAGATCTTTTCTGCTGAACGGCAAATTGAGGCAGTAAGCTGGGGTCGAAGGATACTGACACAGAAAAGACAGAGAAGGAGGTTTCAATAGACATAATGCTTCAAATATCAAGATACTAGTACATATTCGCAGACAAGAGTGTACGAATAGAAGATTAGCCGAGTCAGCCCCTTTCTGCAGTATCCTCCACTTGCCTTTCAGGCCCACACTCTTGTCGTACCCAGTGCGCGTTAAAAAGAGAGGAGGAAAAGGGCAGGCTTCGATTAAATGGCTTAGCGACACTACATATCTACCGCTGTTGCCACAGTTCTCAATCGCCCGGCGGCTGTACTTTTCGTTCGAATCATCGATAATAGATGAATGGCCGGGTCGAGCATGGTGTGAAACCAGGTCGTGAAACCGACGACGAGAGAACTTGGGAGGGCAACCGGAGAATATGACAAAAGGGTCTCGGAAGGATGCGGTTGAGGAGCTTTGGGTCGATGAGATGGCCATGGATGGATGGCGCGGTGACAGCACTGAATGAAGATTGGGCCAGCACTGTCAACTATTGTGAGAGACTGATGGTCCCAGCGGAAAGCTCAAAGAGGCAGTATGTGCCTGATCCCGGCGCCTCTGTTCCTCACCTAGATACATCATGTATGCGAGTTTGAGCGAACTTTTGGCCTTCTCCAGCCCGTCGAGCTGTTTGAACGCAGTATATAACCTGCCTCTTGAGAGGCGGTCGTCTGTCCTATCCTGTATATCAGCGATATGCAATTCGCATTCGGTGATGCACCGCGCGAGGAGAGCGTCGCTGGCACTTCCCTGCTGTCGACGTTGCTCGAGTTGCCGTAGTGCCAGAGCCATTGTCTCCAAACCAAGCCTGCGACTATTCGGGGTGCATCGTGAGCCGCATGGTATATCCGTTTCAGCTTTGCAGCGCTCTCCACGAGCTGAATGCTCTATGAGACCAGGCCTGCTCCACTGGCGGCAATGCCAAAAATCGCCTCGGCGCCAGACATTTGAGAGGGTGACAATAAAACGAGTACGTGTGAATTGTAAGGTGAGGAAGAAGAGTTTTATCGACAGAGTAAGGCTGGCACTGGTTTGCTGTCTGGCACGTGTCCAAAATCTATGTATAGGAAACGCCCAGCTAAGAGCGGCATCTGAACAACGGAAGGTGCGCGGTGGTTGCCAACGTTGGTATTGAGCCACGTCAGTCAACAACGTCCGAGTCGCTTTGGGTCTAGCACCACTAAGAGCTGCAGGCTCGTAAGGCTGTCTCGCGATGTGCCTTGACGAACCCCAATGATTCAATGACATAACCAGAGACTCGATCATATGAAATGCGCCAGGAATGGTGTGTAGGGAGGAAACATGGATGATTTCCTAATGCGGTCGGATGTGCTGTGGGCGGGTCGAACAACACTATTTGGAGTATTACCCGATTCGTACAAAACGGTGACTCGTTTCAAATGCACTCCCTCTTTTCTTTTACCGCGGAAGGCTCGACGCAGTAACAAGGCAACTACTCCATAGTAGTAGTTACTCCTATCACCGTCGTGGGGTATCAGGATCCATATCTGTTTTGAGTCGACCTGACTGTGTTCTAATCTCAAACTTTCTGAATGCTAGTAGTAAGCTAAGTTAAGACTGTATCATTCTCAAGGGAATGAGACAGAGCTGCTGCTATCACCAACTGTTGCAGTATTTTGCCTTCTGTTTAGGTTAATAGAGAGTGCTACTGCACTACTATTGCTGATAGGAAGCGCTGTTTTGAGGTGCTCACTTCCATCAGGACTGTAGTACTACAAAGTGCATAGTCTATCTGAAATGGAAGCACAGCCTGGTCGTGACCTGCTCGAAAGACACAACCTCAGGCTCTAATAGATTCAACTTGAATTAAGATCGATCCTAGCCTAGCCCAAGTCGCTTCATTCCGAATCAAGATTGAGCCGATTTTAATCCTCTTTAAACACAGCCAGAGTGGTGACCTGATGCGGAAGTCCGAATCGGGACTAATATGCATCTTCTATCCTGTCCGCACTCTTCGTGCAAGCGCTTCCCTCTCCTGTTACTACCACTGAATCTGCACCCGAGTTACTCCTAAGTAAGTAGGAGGCCTTGCTGGTAGCCCTATATTTAGTCCAGAAAAGACTAGAACTTCGTCTGTATGCAGGTGGCTGGCGGTCTCGGGGTTAAGGGACAACTCTCGGAGTTACTTACTTAGTACTCCTGAGCCATTGTCGAGCAATCCAAACTCATACTAAAAGTCAGAAGATAAGTAATACTAATTAGGTACTGCCATATTGGGCCAGCACTTTCTTCCATCTTTTCATGTGTCACTGTCGAAAACATTCGCGCACCTCCCAAGTTTCGAGACCTCAGCGACTGCTGCCAGCATGTCCTCTTCCACAGGGGAAGCCACGCCTCGGGTCATCATCTTCGGTCCAACTGGCAATGTTGGATCCGCTACTGTTCGGGCGGCCCAAGCGCAAGGAGCAAAAGTGTTCCTTGCAATGCGGGATCTAGAAAAGGCGATCCCAGGCTACACCCCGGAACAAGAGCGTGAGGCAGGCTTTGAGAGGGTCTATGCTGATCTCACCAAGCCCGAAACGATTGAAGCCGCTGTTACCAAGACCGGTGCCAAACACGCCTTCATCTACGTATGCAGGACAGCTGATCACATGAAGTCCTCGCTTGTTGCGCTCAAGTCCGCAGGGATCGACTTCGTCGTCTTCTTGAGCAGTTACACCGTCCCGACCAACCTGAGCAACGAGACCATATCACCAAGCAACTTCATCGCTTGGGGACATGGCCAAGTCGAGCTCAACCTGGACCAAGTCTTTGGCACAGACGGGTACGTGGCCGTGCGACCTGGGTCGTTCGCAACCAACGCCCTACGATGGAAGAAGATGGTCTCGGAAGGCGAGATCAAAATTGCATATCCCGAGGCGCTGTTCGACTGGATCGCGACGGGGGATATCGGAAGGGTCTGTGGAGCAGTCGTCGCTAGAGGACCACATGCAGTTGACAGCGCCGCTGGGAGGAAAGTCATTCGACTTTGCGGCCCGGACATCACGTCTCAGGCTGCAGCAGCAGACACCATTGGCAGGGTCCTCGGGAAGGAGCTCAAAGTCACTCGGCTTGACGAGCAAGAAGGTGTCGAGTTCTTCGTGAAAGCTGCCCATGTGCCGGAGACGGCAGCGCGACAGCTGATCACGATGCTCAAGCAAAGAGTAGAAGATGGGAATAGTGGTGGAGAGTTATATGAAAGTTACGAGGAGGCACTTGCCAACATCACCAAGTATGGGGGAAGACAGCCGACCAAGTTTGAGGAGTGGGTAGAGGAAAACAAGGCCATTTTCAACGACTGAATACTACCAGTACTAAGTACGGTGGAATGAACACTCGAAACTCGGGATACTGGATTTGATGGTATTTAAGATACTAGTTTTGATACTGTACGCTCGAGATCTATGTGCCCTGTGGTCAGATCTCTACATTGTTTCTTCCATACAGAGGATCCGGACTTGCTGTAGTAGTTATTGCTATTGAATACTTGCCAAGTACTAGTACTAAGTAAGTACTAAGTACTACTATTTAATATTACATAGACCGCCACTGTGATTCAAAGATGTAACGCCTTCTCTCTCCGTTCAGGCATGTTTGTAGGTGCACTGGCACTACTAAGTAGCCTATGTCGATCCTATGTAGACTAGTACATCTTCCAATGCCCTATTGAGATATAATTTTATATGCGGCTGGGCTTTCTGCAAAAGAGAGACACTTTGAATGGGATTAGATGGAATCTTCATTGTCCCAATCTACAGTCAATCATGACCATGTGCCTACTCATCATAACTTCATAAATACGCTTTTTTCTATATCGAGGTTCAAATTCTACCCAGAATGGTTCCAACAGGATACAAAATTCACAAACGCCATCTCTTTCACCGTCTCCCTCTGAAATAGTCATAATTCGTATTCAACTCCTCCCCAGGCGTCACGTCCCGATAACCGTCGGCTTCACTTCCATCCCGACTCGCCACTGGGGTCCGCCACTGGTCAAGAGACATGAACTCGCCGTTGGGTGTTCTGACATCGCCCGCACTCCCTAGCAGGTTTGTCCTGTCATCGTAGGGATCCGCGTGCGGACCATGATGCGGTCCTAGACTGTTGGCCCCGACAAAAGGAGCCGCAGGACCGTGTCTGAACTGGCTCGGAACGTTTGACTGGTCGAATTCCTTGCGATGGATATGTGTTTGCTGTGGCGCTATCACTGGAGGCGCTGGGCTCACACCGCGGGAACTTGATGGCGAAGTCTCCTTCTGACCACCAAACGACGAGACTGGAGTCTGGCTTCGTGGGGAGGAGAGCATATCACCCGCCTCTTGACGGAAGTCATCGCGATTTTTATAGAACTTGAAGTCTTGGTGAGCCTCGGGGACGAATTCGAAAGGGACGTCCTGAGGAGGCTTGCTCGTCTGAGTCATTGGCTGCATGGCGATGTCCGAGATTGGCATGGATTGTCCTCCATCAGACTGTAGTCGGCCACGGTAGATCTCAGCAAGGACGTGCCTGGCCTTAGCATGGACCATTGGCGTCATCAGAGGCTGATATAAAGCCGGGTGCCCGAATTTGAATGAAACCTTCTCAGATTCCCTTGGCTTGGCGTCCACCGCAAGGCGTTCTTGATCGTGCATTCCACCTCGAGAGTAGTACTTCAGGTCCAAGTCGAAAGTCTTCATACAGTACCATTTGAAGGCAAGCATGATGACAAGCAACGGTGCGATCGCGGCGACGAGGGTCCATTCCCCCCTGGCTTTGACGACCACACCGATAACAACGTTGGAAAGCATCGTGGCAAATATCATTCGGTTAAACATCGTCGTCCAAAATTGACCGCCAGACTCGGTTTTGGTGACAAAAACATACATGAGAAGATACTTCTTGAGAAATGCGTCAATCACAAAATATAATGCGGTAACGACAAGCACTATCGGCTGAAGCGTAGAATAACAAAGTGCCACCGTGGTGTAGAATAGGAAATAGTTGTAGTAATTGGCATAATCAAAGGTTGGAGGCGCAGTCCACTCGATATTCTGTCGAGGTGTCGGAGCCAAGAAGGTTCTTGCAAACCAGGTGTAGATTAACTGCCACAGTTGAGCCAGATCAGTGGCGGCACCCAGGTTGCGCTGGAGGATCCAAGTGACCCAGAATGGCGAGATCTGACAGAGTGTCGTTGTGATCACAAGGAAGAATTGGCCTTTTCGAAGGGCATCCCACAGGTCGTTACTCTGTTTGTTGTATTGGATCACAATCGTCACATACTGCCACACTGCCGAAAAGATGGAGAATATAACCAAGTTGTTCAAAGTGAAAAAGGCGTACAAATTCCGAAAGACGTGTCGGTCTCGATCGGTTTTGGTCACATCACCTGCCCGGACTTGAAGCCGCCGAAAGATGCTCGGGAGCAAGAGATAAACGAGCGAAGTAAGAGCCGGGGCAGCAATACCCTGGACGATGGACCAGCCTGTACGATGGGCTTCCAATTGAGTTTTGAAGGCTGGCCAGACGAGACCCAGATTTGACAGGTTGGAGAGGAAGACCGCTATTCCGGCGTTGATTGGAGTCCAGATGATCGTCAGGGCGGCGATCCAGATGCCATTCATTATTCGTTTGCTCTTCCGTGAAGATCGAGACAGTTTGAGATTGTCCCAAATAAGGTCGTTGGGTCTCGGTGCTAAGCGAATCTTGGTGCCATGAGGTCGCTTGTTCCGTGCCTGGAACGCGACTGTGTGCGCCTCGGAAATCTGCTCCCAGCAAGCAAAACCGTAGGACATAGCATCGCGATTGTCCACGCGCTCCCGAATATCATTAATTTCCATCTCGAGGGATCGGATACGGTCCGTGAGGTATTCGATGGCATCGACTTTGCCGTTTGTTGTCTGACCACGGTATTTGCTGGGGGCTTTGATGGTTGGTCGGTTGGGTGGCAGTCTGTCCGGGTTCTTCAGATACTTTGCCAGAATAGACTCAAGCTCCCTGACGGCTTTTTCGTGTTCTTCGATCAGATCTGGTAGAACCTTCACGTTGCGTCCAATGGACGTTTTTGGAACAGTGCCAGTCGGATTGACCTCTTCAGTAATCCGAACAATACCGTCCTTGGTTCGCAGATTGGCTGGGATGTCTCGAATTAATATTGTCCGGGCATGTAGACTCTTCTGATATTCGGGACTTTCGAGGTAGAGTCGTCGCAGGTGATGGATTCGACGGTAATTGTGCCAGAGAAAGTATATCACCACCAAATCAATCAGCCATGCCACGACAACCTGAGCCCACAGACCTCCTCCGAATGTGAATAAAGGGGTCATGACGGCGAAGACGCTCAAACCCTGTGTGATTGCCTTGTTCCCTTGTGTGACGTTGACGGGAATCATGACGGCAATGCCAATCAGACCCAGTACCAAGAACATGTTTCGTAGCATGCGGGTGAACCGCAGGAAGACGACTGCATCCATCCCGATTCTCTCCATCAGGTAGGGTTCTGATGCCTTTCTGACGGGTGCCACCCAACTAAACAACCCCTTCCCCAATGGTGGTGGAGCATGATCTTTATCCGCATTTTTCAGTCTGGGAGCATAAACAACATTATTTCGAGGTCGAATAAGGCAAAATAGGAGAGCGAGGCCGGCACTGAGTCCTAGAGAGGTTGCAAGGGAGGCCCAAAAGGCACCTGTTTGAAGCTAAGAAGGGTCAGCACAATCTTCGCAAGTTGGACTCTGGCAGAATACCTACTGAAGCTTGAAAGGGATTTGCAATCAACTGGAGGACCTGCTCTCCTTTTGATAGACTGGAATCGGGTGTGAATGAGGTCTGCCGGGGAAACAGCGCGTGAACGGCCGACATTGTGTGCTGGTCTTGCGTGTTGGCGGAGCAAGACTCTACACGGATAACTGCATAATACTGTTGCCAATGGAAAGCAATTGTAGGGAAACTCAGCTACCCGCGCAGCTGGGGTCGTAAGATATCTATGTACTTCTGAACAAAAGAGGTTTGCCGATCGAAGAACAAAGGGTTCGGCGGAGTAGAATCTCGAATCCGGGGGAGTGGTTAGCGAACGACAAAGACGCGTCAAAAGCGATGGTCTAAGAGAAATGGACGATATGAATTGAAAATCTGTTTAAATTCTGGTATGAGATAAGAGGAAATACTAATGTACAAGAAGATGAGGTTGCGTTGCGTTGTTTCAGACAGAAAACTGCGAGATTGTAATTTACTCCGTGCCATACATAGAGTCCAGCAACTGTTGTGTTTCAACCGCCCAATTGGGAATGTCCCCAGCGAAGTCGTTGGCCTATGATGCTAGCCAAGACACGTACCCCTGGGACATGCGACATGGGCGGCCCGTTTGCCTATTGGCGGCCGCCGAATCCTTCGGCTAGTTAGCTGCATCCATGCCCAGCATCAGCCACCCTTTAGCCTATTGCGACCCGCCTAGGCGGCCCCAGAGTGCCTGGGTGCCTGTAACCCTCGCCCCAAAGAAAAGGACCGCACCTGCGGCGCTGCGACATGCATGCATGAGAAACGAAGAAAAAAAAACCCTCGAAGCGGCACAAAAGTTAAAGGTCGTACATTTTCCCCATTGCACCCGCAGAATTTTCCATCCATTTCGCCTACCGAAGAGAAAAGGATCTCACTCATTCGCCAGGTCTCATGCATCCTTCTCCCTATCAACCACCATCAGTGGGGTGATCCGAACGCCTCTCCATCTCACTCAGCAATTTCATCGCGATCCAACATTGCTTCCCCCAAGCGGCTACCTCCTAGAAACTTTTGAGCTGTTCCACACTGTACGCACAATGACGCGGAAAGAAACCCTGCGAGAAAGACGACCGATCCTTCGAGAACCATCACTTCAACATGCGCGAGTACTTCCCATACCGTCCTGCAGACCAAGTTCCCACTCATGACTTCCATTGAAGATGCATCGTGGGTGGAGTGATAAGATGGCGAGTCAAGATCTGCTCTCGTCTGTTCGATCGACATAACGACGTGCTGGCAGGGGGTACAACCCGAGAGATTTTGTCCACCTCCACGGGCTAGAATCACAGTGTTGCAAAAGGCCCATGTCGTTTCTTTTTACTCAAAACAGATGGACATCTGGACCCCTCACCACTAAGAGGTACAGTGGCAAGAAAGAGGCCCGCCAGTCTGGACAGTGAGAAAATTGCCCACTAGGAGGTCGCCGTCGCCGTCGTGTTCAGTTGCCTGACTTGCTCCCGCTCTTCGCTGCTCATTCCGGCCTTTTCCAGCACCCAGGCGAGAATATCGTTTTTAGCCTCACAATATTGATCGACATCTCTCCAGTCTCGCTGCGAGAGCTCGAGCTTCTTTCGGCTATAGGCGTCTCGAACTGTGGGGTCCTTGCGACAAATATCCCGCACCCCCAATTGATTCCTGATCGACTGACAACCGTCCACAGAGATGTAGAGATGCCTTGTTGGGAAAGCTCCAGGTTTCCGCAACGCATGGCGATCTGGGATGCCCATTTCCCCTTTATAGATGTATCCTCCCCTTGACGTCAATGCGTGGACAGCATCCTCCACGTCGGCTCGGCTACTGATGATAGAGAGGTCGATGACGGGTTTGGCGGCCAATCCTGGAACCGCTGTACTGCCCACATGCTCGATGCCGATGTACTTGACCCCTCCGAGGACGTCCTGCAACTCTTTCTTGATTTGCTGGAATTGGAGCGCCCACTCAGGGTTGTATTCCTCTACGACGACCTTCATGGCTGTAGGGCGGGGTAGGTATGGAGGGGCATTATGGTTCAAGACACGCAGTGAGTTTGTATGCGGCGGCCGACGGCGTGAGTTCCCACGGGCCGTTTACCGTCGTCCTGTTACACGTATTTCGTATTCGGTCTGGGGTTACGCTTGCTCCCGCAATGTCCAGCTTTCATAAAGTTGGATAAACGCTTGTTCGTGGACTGCATCAAGTCTACACCGCAAAAACCGACTTATTAGCCCAAACACAGTTCTTCACGATCTTGTATTGCCCGATTTCCTAGCATCAACAGAGACAACCCAACCTGTGATGCTCAATACCAGAAACCGACCACATAGACCTTATTCATATCAAGCCAATCTTCCTCTCCCCCAGGCTTCCCAAGATCCTGACATATTCACCCGCATCCATCTTCAAGCCATTCTTCCTGATATCGCCTTCGGGTCTGCCTACGACCACCTTTCCCTCTTTAGTGTTGAATTTGACACGAAACTCCTCAATAAGTGTGCCAGCTTGCAACTCCATCATGCCGTGAATATAGCATTGGCCGAGGTACACGTAGAAGTCGTTGATAGGACGAAGCACGATCGGCATATCCACTCCTTTGACGATAGCAATGGCGTCAGTCGCTTCGGTAATATTGGGGACAAGGCAGAAGTAGCCAAAGGTGGAGACACAGAATTGTTTGTACTGGAATGTGTCCATGCTATCAATTGCTTCGTAGAATCTCGGGACGATACTTTCGCTGTCAGTCTCGGTATTGGTCCTTAGTGGCGTCTGGGAGGAGAGCCAAGACCGCCATTCCTGTACACCAGCGGTGATATAGGAAGGTGATGCGACGGTGTCATGGTCCGTGGTGTTGGCAATAAGAGTTGTGTTGTAGGCGTCGATCACATGTTCAGAGTTGATGTAGAATGTGGAGGGCAAGGTTTTGATAAACTCTTGAGATTGTTGATCCAATGCTAACACTTGTCGAGCAGTCTTTCCAGAGTCACCAAGTCCTTTCCCATTTTCGAGGACACCACTGAGATAGGCGACATTGTCGTGCATCATGACCGTGATTGACAAGGTGTATCGCAGCGACTTCCTCGGCTGTCTGGCTGCCTCGAGCAATTTCAGCAGATAGTGCTGTCTTTTCTTGGGCATTTGCTCTACCTTTGGCCGAAATATCTTGCCCCCTGCACACCATTCTTCAGGAACGATGTATTGGGTCCAGGGTCGAGATCTCCAATCAACTACCCAAGAAGGCAGACCGGAGTGTGCTTCCTGCTGACAGACCCCCGACCAGTCGAGTACCTCGTGTCTTCCTCTCTCTGCCATGCGCATCGCGAAGTCGGCATAGACCTCTTCCCAGGGAGTGACGTAGTCGGGTTGAGGCGCCCAGTCATTTTGAGTCAAGTCTGTGGCAATATTTCGAATGGCATAAATCTTGTCCCGCGGGTCGTAGCATTTCAACCGAGACGCATCGTGCATAGCTTTTATTAAGCTGACTTCTCGCGTTTCTGTTTCGTGGTTCGCAACCTGCATCTGGTGGAGCCGATATCTCTGGATGCTTGAGACAAACATCATGTTGGATTCGAGGTTCGCATAGGTCTTTGAGGGATCGTCGGAGAGAAACCACTGGGGCCACCGCATCGTGGTCCTGGGAAGGAACAGCCATGCCAGCGCAAAGATCTGAAGCCAGGGCATCTCGTCTTCACCGCAGACAACCACAGGATCGGAGCTCAGAGCCCCTTCTTGTTGGGTCCATACGCGTGTAAACCAGGGGCGCAGAAGGAGCTTTGCGCATGAGTTGATCAGTGATTCTTTTCCTGGGTGGGTATCCAAGACATCGAGTATATGAGACTTGTTCTGCAAGTACTGTGTCTCGTGCCCAGCGTACATCACCGTAGGTGTGTACTCTTCGAGGTAACGCCTGGCATCGAGTGTCCTGGCATACTGGAACCCGGCTGCAACATCGTCGCCACTTGGGCCTAACCATATTACAGTCCGTTGGGCATTTTCATACACTTTGTACATCAAATTTACCTCTCTCGCCTTCTCCGCCGCGTTCTCCTGATCTATACAAAGGACGTCAATCCAGAGATATGTAGTATTCGCCTCGGAACGGAATCTCCTCAGGACCTCATCTGCGTTCTTGTAGATACCAACCCTGGAGCCGGAGATAGAGACGAAGTGGTGGGAGCGATTGTCGTCGCCACAGACATACGACGTCGCCGTGTATTCAGGTTGCGCATCTTTGAGGTCGTGTACCACGAAGCTTCCAATAAGGTCGTCTACGGGCCGCCCTGGGAGTAATTCGAGGAGCCTGATGAAATCACCGGTATGTGGTAGTGGGACATATGGGGATCCGTCGGTCATTGACATTGACGGACACAATCGTCAGTTCGGAGGATATGGCCATAGAGAGGATGCACGAATTGGGTGTGATCAAGGTACAGGACACCTTGTAGGTGAGAATCTCACAGTCACAAACAACAGGAATGAGGCTCAGACGAGTGACGATAGCCGCTCAGCATAACGGTCACACTCACCTACCTCGAAACGACAAGGCCACCAGACTTGCAGTCTATCGCCATGAGAGGCCAATTAGAACCAACTACAGTAGATGAGGCGTGCAAGGATGAGTTTGTGCAGTGGCACAAGTTCCGGTAAAATAGGGCGCCACGGGTACCTGCCAGGCGATCATGCAAGAGGCAAGAGTTCCTGACCTGCTTCCCTAAAGTTCAAAGCCCGAGTGGCTGCCCGAGCCCTCCACCTTACTTTAGGCATCCTCGCTGATTTGATAGGCACCGAAGCGGGCTAGTGACTGTACTCGGTACTCGTAGACTCTCCACTAATAATAACAATCCCGACTCCCCCTCCCGCACCCGGACAATTGATTTGTGCTCGTAACCTGCACCAAGCCGAAGCTCTTAAAGAAAAAAAAACGATACGGAGGAACCCCCCGTTGTCCCGTCCCCCGGATTTACCTCTCCTCGATTCGATCTCCTCTCGAGCACCACCAGCTCCTCTCAGCAGTCCTTCGATCACATCTCCTGTCAACACGACCGACCCTGTTTCGTCCCAATGTCGTGACCACTTGTGATAAGCGCCATGGGTCTGACCCCGACAACAGAACACTATCCGGATGCCTGACAAGCCCGCCACGGTAGTCGCATATGCGGCTGGCGCTTCTCTTGCTGCAATTGCTGCCTTCTACGTCTTCGCGCCAACCTTCTTCATCGATGGCGAGAATTCCTACAATACCAACGATGGCCGCAAACGCACGATCATTGGTCTGTCTAATCCGGCCAACGATTGCTTCATCAATTCCGTCCTTCAAGCACTCGCTGGACTCGGCGACCTCCGGCTCTACCTAATTAAAGAACTACACAGGCGCCAGCTTGATGGACCCGAGATTTATGACTCCCCTCCTCCCGTGCTGCGCAAGGGCGAAAAGGCTGATAGAATTGTGGGTTTACAAAAAGGGCCGGTCACTAAGGCGTTGAAGGACATGCTGGATGCTCTGAATGAGCGTCCCATATACAAGAAAACCATCAGTGCAAAACCCATGATAGAGGCGTTGGAGAGGGCTTTCAATACACGTATAAGCCGAAATCAGCAAGATGCGCAGGAATTCCTACAAATTGTCCTCGAACGGCTCTGTGATGAATACCACGCAGCGCAGCGGGCGCGGCTTAGATTTGCTAACCCAGATCAAACTGAAGATTCCACTACTGCGGATTTAAAGCATTCCTCTATGAGTCCGGCATCGACCCAGGTTACTATAGGAGCTCGCGAAGGATTTCCCTTCGAGGGTCGCATCGAATCCCATATCCAATGCCAGCGCTGTGGCTTCAGGACAAAGCCGACAGTCACAACTTTTGTTTCCCTAACCTTGAACGTTCCCCAGAAGAGCGCCACTTCCTTGGACAACTGCTTCGACATCTTACTGAAAAGTGAAGAAATCGATGATTTTAAGTGCGACAAATGCCGGCTGACGCATGCTCTCGAATGGAAGAACTCTAAGCTGTCCTCAAAGACCACGGACAGGGAGCGTGAAGAGCTGGAAAAAGACATTGCCTTAATCGAGCAGGCTCTACGTGATGATCCAGAGAAGGCTCCCGAGGGCGTAGCTTTACCCGACACGAGCCTCGCACCAAAAAGCAAGATCAAAAAGTCGACTCGCATCACAGTGTTTCCCAAGGTGATCGCAATTCATCTGTCTCGGTCGGTCTTTGATCCGGGGAGCTATTCCACCAAAAACATGGCCAAGGTATCATATACGCAGAGATTGCGTCTAGGGGGCCTGTTAAATGAACATTGGTACAAATTGTTGGGAGTGGTATGTCACAAAGGTAGTCATCACAGCGGACACTACGAATCTTTCCGAAGGAATCATGTGTACGCTCCCTTTGCTACACCTGACCCGTTCAGCGCCTACGCTATGGCAAGTCGATATACGAGCATGGTTTCGTCGGCCACTCCGAGCCCAACCATGGAAGCAACGCGAGGTGACGGACTGAATAAGTCCGCTGCACCTCTTAACGGGAACTCAACTACATCGTTGTCGTCAAACTCGCTGTCAACAGGGAATAGCAGATCAGAGTCTCACGGGATAGATGGCAAGGATGCCCGCCCGCCTACCCAGGAAGAAAATGCTATGTCGCCAGTTCAAAGAACAGATACCCAAGTATCGAAACAGATCAGAACACAAGATCCAATACCAGGCAAGTTCCGGCGGCGGAAAAAGTCCAATGATCGGTGGTGGCGCATATCGGACGACAAAATCAAGGAGGCTCGCCTGTCGGATGTGCTCTCAATGCAGCGCGAAGTCTACTTGCTCTTCTATGAGCTCGAACGGCCCGGCGACGATCCTTCAGCTTAGATCTTCTGGTCACCGCACCTAGGGTATACCTACTTCCACCAGCCCAAGTACTACGTTAAAACCCTCGTTATATCGGACATTTGGTGTGCAATATCAAAAACAGGATTGGATAGATCTCGGGGTCACACGATTTAGGCCCTTTCCATAATGCTAGATCTTGGATAGAACGGAGCTGGAAAACGTCTACATATATCCTGATCAATACTGCGAGATATGCTGCAGACACTCGAGGTCCACCCAATTTTATAAGAGGTTTGATCTCCAGAAGGCTGACGTTTATCACTTTCCTGCAGGGGGAATCATTCCGTGGTAGTGAAATCAGATACGCAAATGCAGTTCAGTCCCTAGAGTTGTGGGTTGGTGAACCTTTCGTCTGACAGAGAGTATTCACCAATCATGATAACCTGTCGAAGTCTCTCATCGTAGCCCTTGCCTCCATGTGCCTGTTTTGAATTCTATCTGCTCTTAGGCGGGACAAGTTTATCGAAAATGCAGTCAGAGTTTTTCTTGCGCATCAAGGATTTCTTTTGGTTGCCGTAGTTGATATGAGAGGACGACTGTTTACAGTAGTTTCGCGACGCGAAACGCCTGACCGTTTTCGGACTAGTGCAATACCTAGTCAGGATACTAGTGGACCAACAGAGCCTTATCGCCTGCTCCATGCGCCACACTTTAAAAAAGTTTCTCGACCTCACGTGGGGTAGAAGGAAAATTTGTGAAATCTTTCTGAGCGGATATCAACTGGAGGAAGCCCCTTGATAGTCTCTCAACTACTTGCAAGAGTCCCACCTCATACTGAAAACCCACTTGACAACATGGCGAAGGGAAAAGTCTGCCTGGTAAGTGACAATCCAGCAACAACCACAGGTGTCTTTCTAACCGTATCCAGGCCTATAGCGGTGAGATATGAGTCAGAAGGACCATTGGAGGATGAAGTGCTGATATGGACATACAGGTGGTTTGGATACCAGCTGCATTCTGCGATGGCTGCTCGGTGAGACTATTCAAGCCATGGAGTTTCTTTTGCACTGTGACATCAATGACTAATAAATGGACTACAGACGACGGCTACGAGGTCGTATGCTTCCTTGCCAACGTTGGGCAAGAGGAGGACTGGGATGCCGTCGAGAAGAAGGCCCTGAAGATCGGTGCTACGAAGATGGTGATTGAAGACTTGCAGAAGGAGTTTGTGGAAGAGTTGTGCTTCAGAGCTGTGCAGTGCAATGCCCAGGTGAGTTTGAAACGAGGCCGGTGACCGATTCGCAGAAACTGAACTGACCTTGAAAAGTACGAGGGACGTTACCTGCTTGGAACATCTCTTGCGCGTCCAGTGATTGCACGATCTCTCATGCGAGTGGCACAGCGTGAAGGCTGCGACTCCGTGAGCCACGGTGCTACCGCCAAGGTAATGAGCTCTGAGTTTCACCATGTCTGGTCATTTTCTAATGTACTCAAAGGGTAACGACCAACTCCGCTTCGAGTTCGCCTTCTACGCAATCCAGCCTTCCATCAAGATCATTGCTCCGTGGAGGGACCCCAAATTCTTCAACCGATTCCAAGGTCGAAACGATCTGCTCGACTATGCCGCAGCAACGAACCTTCCGGTCACATCCACCAAGGCAAAGCCGTGGTCGATGGATGCCAACCTTGCCCACTGCAGCTACGAGGCTGGAATCCTGGAAGACCCGAACCAGGAGCCTCCTAGCGACATGTGGACCATGACCGATGACCCGCTGAAAGCTCCCAACGAGCCGACCAACATCACCATCACCTTTGAAAAGGGTATTCCGACCAAGGTCGTCACACCACAGGGCACCTTCACCGACTCCGTGCAGCTCTTCAAAGAGCTTAACCGTATCGGAAAAGTCCACGGTATCGGCAGAATCGACATTGTTGAGAATCGATTCATTGGGTTGAAGTCTCGTGGATGTTACGATGTAAGCTTGTTTCTCGCCGATTTGCACGGGCAACTGGTTTTCCCCTGACTCAAACGGTAACTATTCGATTCCGTGCCTCTGACTGACCTACCTACAGTCCCCTGCCATGACCATTCTTCGTCTCGCGCACCTTGACCTTGAAGGGTTGGTCCTCGATGGACAAGTCCGGGCTCTCCGAGATCAGGTAAGTCATGCAACTTTGCGCCCCCGATATATTAGCGATCGCTGTCTAACGCTTTGATCCTTAGTTCGTGACTCACAACTGGAGCAACTATCGTAAGTCATGACACCTATCTGGTTGTGTGCTCGAATACTAATCCTCTCTCCATAGTCTACAACGGAATGTGTACGTATAGAATACCTGTCAGACGTGCTTCACTGGAAAGCACTGTGTTTCCACTGTCGGCTTGTACTAACCATTATCCTTTTAGACTTCTCGCCCGAGCGTGCCTTTGTGGAGAATTCTCTGATCTACAGCCAACAGAACGTGAACGGTGAGGTTCGCTTGAGCTGCTACAAGGGATCTGCGTACGTCCTCGGACGTACCAGCAGCAGCGAGAAGCTGTACTCCATGGAGGAGGCCTCGATGGACTCGTTGGAGAACTTCAGCCCCGAGGACACCACGGGATTCATCAAGATTCAGACCATTAGGCTGAAGAAGTATGCGGATGAATGGGCAGAACAAAAGTGAAGCTGCTCTCGGTCAAGGGTTTCTTTTTGTGGTTATGTTATTAAGCCGGGGGTAGATGACTAGAATCATGCAGCTGAATAATCTCAGCATCAAAATGGTCTTCAATCTGCATGAAGCTCACTTTGGGACCGTGTAATGCTCTAGAATGAACGTCAACTCGCCCCGTTATAGATTGGGAATCTCGTTCGAGCAGCCAACTAAGCAGCCAGCAGCCCCAGGTGTCTCTCTTGTAGGTCCTAACTTCTCTTTGGCCCTCTGTACTGCCCGACCAGCATCAAAGCTATCCATGTATTCTGTTGAGTTGTTCGACGGGTTGTTCGGAGAATGCATTGGGCTTTCCATCCTCAGCGATGCGCCCTCGGCCCTGGTGCGCAGGTGACCACTCCACAACGCATTGTTTGGATAGCCTTGGTGATCGTGGCAGAGGAAGTAAGCCTGGCAGAGGGTTTGATCTTTAGTGGAGCGAACGGTCGTCTTATGAAGTTCAGTTCATGGTCGCTGTGGGTACCGGTCCGTTGTCCTAGTGATCTGAGATACTCCGAAGGCTGTCGGCCGTCAGTGGGAGAATTGTACCGTCAACCCAAGGCCGGGCATTGCTGTCCGGTCAGCTCGTTGCTTCTGCCCAGACTTCGTTCCCAACGGGTCCACTGGTTCATCGTGGGGAGAGGACTTGCGCTCTGGGCAGAGTGAATCCCGTAAAGTTCCGCAGGGCAAAGGGATCGAATGGTACTTGTAGGAATTCCGTAACCGAGACATCGAGAGCAAAGGAGAGAATCGGGACGAGGGAGAGGGCCATGGTTGTGGGGGTTGGTGGGAAAGCGAATGAAAACTCGCTGGCCGAGGAATGAATAACGACAGTGGCACGAGTGGGCAAAAGAAGCTCGATGTCATTGCTGGTTGCTCCAGTCGCTCCAGTCGGCTGCCCCTCACCACTTTTCTCCCATCGCCGCTTCGGAAACCAGCCAGCGGCCTTCATCTTGATCCTTTCCCACAAGCCGAACTCACTTTTACTTCGATTCTATTCTTTTCTCACATATTTCTCATTCATCCTTGCTCTCAACTTCTCCCGTGGTATATACTGCCGCTGCTTATCCATAGCTTAGACTCATCAGAGAGACCTTGATCTTGTGTCTTCCACCCCTCCTCGATTCAACCTCAAGAGCCCCACTCCAGCGGTCGTCAACATGGGTGTCAAGGATATCTTGTCGCGAAAGGAAGGTGTTATTGTCGGTGACGACGTCTTGAATCTTTTCAAGTACGCCCAAGAGCACAACTTTGCTATCCCCGCCATTGTAAGCTCCCCGGCTCCAACTCTGCGGTTCTGTCACTAATCTTCGCTCCCCAGAACGTGACCTCCTCCTCCACCGTTGTGGCCGCTCTGGAAGCTGCCCGCGATGCAAATGCTCCCATCATCCTCCAGGCCTCTCAGGGAGGTGCTGCGTATTTCTGTGGCAAGGTTCGTTTGAACATGAGCACGGCACAAAGAATGGCAAACTGAAAGCATTTTACAGGGTGTCAAGAATGACAAGCAACAAGCATCCATCGCTGGTGCAGTGGCTGCGGCTCACTACATCCGCTGTGTTGCTCCCGCATACGGTGTCCCTGTTGTTCTACACACCGACCACTGCGCAAAGAAGCTTCTCCCTTGGCTCGATGGCATGTTGGATGCGGATGAGGCCTATTTCAAGGAACATGGCGAGCCTCTGTTCTCTTCGCACATGATTGACTTGTCCGAAGAAGCTGTCGACTGGAACATTGAGACCACAGCCAAATACCTGAAGCGGGCCGCCCCCATGAAGCAGTGGCTGGAAATGGTAAGTATCTGGATTCCGTTCAAGGTCCGTTGATCACTAACGAGAGAACAGGAAATCGGCATCACTGGTGGAGAGGAAGATGGTGTCAACAACGAGGATGTCGACAACAACGCCCTTTACACACAACCCGAGGATATTCATTTGATTTACTCCACTTTGAAGAAGATCTCCCCGTACTTCTCGATTGCCGCAGGCTTCGGCAATGTTCACGGTGTTTACAAGCCAGGCAATGTCCGTCTTCACCCAGAGTTGCTCGACAAGCACCAAAAATACGTCAAGGAAAAGGAGTCTACCAAGTCCGACAAGCCTGTGTTCCTTGTCTTCCATGGTGGCTCCGGCTCGACTAAGAAGGAATACGCCGATGCCATCAGCTATGGTGTGGTTAAAGTCAATCTCGACACTGACCTGCAATACGCCTACCTCACTGGTATCCGTGATTATGTGTTGAACAAGAAGGACTACATCATGAAGCAAGTCGGCAACCCAGAAGGCGAGGACAAACCCAATAAGAAGTACTTCGATCCCCGCGTGTGGGTGCGTGAAGGTGAGAAGACCATGAGTGCTCGTGTGGCGGAGGCATTGAAGGACTTCAACACCGCCAACACTCTGTGAGACTACTCCGCAACGTCAAGAACTGGGAATGCATGAAGGCAGCTGCGCATTCTTATATCTTTTTTTTTTGGAGAGATGACGGTTGCCCGTCTCCATTATTATTGAAAGCAGAACTTGTTAAGCGAGGAAAAGGTCCTGTATCCTAGCTTTATCCTACATACCTTCCAACATGCAGCCAAAAGGAGAATAGCTCTATTCCATAGCAACCTCTATCTTCACACGTGGCGGTGACGCCGTGCTCATGTCTAAGTGGTGGCTCCATTCGGCTTCAGCCACCATACGTCACCGAAATTGAAGGGGGATTTTCACTCCAACCACATTGAGACGCTTGTTGTCACGACTGAACAGATGTCCTCGTCAACCATTTCCCTTGATTAACGAGTGTTCGCTCGCTTGTTCAATGAAGATCGTCGTTTCCCTTCTTTTTCGTTCTGCGAACCATCTCTACGCCGGTCCCTCTCCTTTCTCACCGTAAGACAAAGCCAAAGTCCGTGAGCACACGACTGCCCTTTCACTTCATCAACCCTGCGCAAAGTGGCCGAGTCGAGCACACGCACCATGCCCGAAGTCGAAGGTGGCGCGGTGCCAACCCAAAGCAAAGGATCGTGGTCTTCTTTCCTCAAGGTGCGTCCATAAGAGAGGGATGGGACTTTGGACGCAGCTGACAAATGCGCACAGTCAATTGCCTCTTTCAATGGCGACTTGTCCTCGCTAACTGCACCGGCCTTCATCCTCTCCACTCAATCATTAGTCGAGTTCTCTGCATACTGGGCTGAAAACACGTCGCTATTCATTGCGCCGACCCAAGAGAAGGATCCCGCCAGACGCGCTCTGCTAGTATTAAAGTGGTTGCTCAACACCCTGAAACAACAGTACAGCTCTCGTTCTGAAAAACTTGGCTCGGAGAAGAAGCCACTCAACCCATTCCTAGGCGAGCTATTCTTGGGAAAATGGAACGACGAATTCGGCGAGACAACGTTGGTCTCGGAGCAAGTCAGCCACCATCCTCCAGTCACGGCCTACTGCATTACCAACGAGAAACACCGCATACGGCTACAGGGTTATAACGGCCAGAAAGCCAGTTTTAGTAGAACTATCCAAGTCAAACAGATTGGACACGCTCTCTTGACCCTACACCCTCCGGACAGCGACCATGCAGAGGCCTACCTCATCACTCTGCCTGCTCTGCATATTGAGAATCTCATCTACGGAGCACCCTTTGTCGAGTTGAGCAAATTCATACATATCGTCTCGAGCACTGGATACGTCGCCAAGATCGACTTTACCGGCAGAGGCTGGTTGTCAGGGAAGAAGAACAGCTTCACCGCATCGTTGTGGAAAGAAGGTGAAGGTTCCGAAAAAACCCCTCTGTACACAGCGGATGGACAATGGTCAGACTCATTCACCATCAGAGAGGGCGACAGCAAGAAGGGCAGAGAGATCGAAACCTTCAAACCATCAGACATTAAGCTGTCCAAGCTGAACGTTGCGCCCATAGAGGAGCAGGATGATTTTGAGAGTCGGAAAGCATGGGCACGGGTTGCCCAGAGCATTGAGAAGGGCGAAATGGAGGCCGCATCACACTTCAAGTCCAGAATCGAGAATGCTCAGCGGGCGTTGCGCAAGAAGGAGCAAGAAGAAAAGCGAGATTGGGAACGGGTCTTCTTCGTTCAGGCGGATCCCGAGGATAGATTGGAAAAGACATTTAAAGATCTGGTAAGGATGGTGACCAACTTTGGGGTCAACAGCTGGGAAGGCGTGGCGCCTGACAAGACAGCTGGGGTATGGAGGTATAGCGAGGAGAAAGCTGCACAGGCAAAGAAGCCCTTTCACAAAGAGGGACTGTTGGCTTTAGGGGAGAATGCTGATGGAAGCTCTGCACCTGTGAGCAGGGTACCGACAAACCAAAGCACGAACCCGGCGAATTGAGTCGATTGGAAGGCAGCGACGGTTTACAGGAGCGAAAACAGGAGCCCTGGCAACAATGGCGAGGACACATGACGATTTTGGGCCATTTGGTCTGTATTACTAGCTTTCTGTGGGCCATAATCTGGTATCAAGATGTTCCATGGGCTGCTTGTCAGAGGATTGAGAAGATCGTCGAGACATTTCAGACCCATTCTCGGGCTCTTTGTGCGCCTCTCCCCGTGTATGCTGTATCGGCCGAGAAGCCCTCATTTGATATGGTTATCAGACTGCGGAGGAGATTTTGTCCGTTAGTGACGGTTGGTACAATCAACTCGACGGACGAGATGAGGGTTAACGCCGGTCAATCTCGTCCGTTGTCTTTCTGGCAGTGTTTTCTGCTTTCTAAGCTCAGGGGAAATATGCAGCCATTTTAGGACGTTGACTCTAGTTGAAGAACGTGTCGTTCCGAGAGACCACCCCTGCCGACTCCCGCACCACCCAATCACTGTTGCAACGTCGAGGAAACCTGCCACTTGCTGGGCTCCAGACGTGTAAAGGTTGGGGTCTAAGGAGACGTTTTAACAGTGCCATTACTGATACGAGAGTAGGTTTCCGCAGACACAATCCTGGCAACCACCACACACCCACCTCGGTCCGTCGCATAAACGAGGGGCAAATCCAATCAAGTCATGAGGAGAACACGCGCAGTTCGCCACGTCATTGGACTGGCTGGCTCCCTCACGGAACCTATAAAGAACACCACCAGATCGCGAACCATAAGAAGTCTAGGAATCCTCTCACCTGTCGTCCGTCCCACCTCACGTACCGCTGCCTTTACGAACCCAAGTACGAGGCTCAGAGAAAACAGTCCATCACTATTTCAACCCAAGACCATCCACGCGGTGCAGCAGAAGAGACGACTCAGGCTTGATCCTTCACCAGAGAAGACTGCTGTCTCAACGCAAACCGGCACAATGTATGCTCCTCCGTTCAATGCGCTCACTCTCTACACGGCGGGGACGCCCAATGGGTTGAAACCGGCCATCGTCCTCGAGGAACTGGGACTCAAGTACGAGGTCCGCGCCATCAACCTCATGACCAACGAGCAAAAGGAGCCGTGGTTCCTCGAGATCAACCCGAATGGCCGTATCCCCGCGCTCAAGGACGGCGACCTCCGCGTCTTCGAGAGCGGTGCCATCATGCTGTACCTCGCGGACCTGTATGACAAGGAGAAGAAGTTCACGTACGAGCACGGCAGCGCGCTCTACTACGAGATGATGAGCTGGTTGATGTTCCAGATGGGCGGCGTCGGCCCCATGCAAGGTATGTTTTCCTGTATCTCGAGGGTTTCTGCTTTAGACAATCCCTTCCCAAGAAAAGACTGATTGATGGCAATGGGCTAAACAATGTTCCCCCTCCTCCCCTAATAAACAGGGCAAGCCAACCACTTCCGCGCCATGGCGCCCGTGTATTCGGCCTACGGCATCAAACGTTACCTCGACGAGACCAAGCGCCTGTTCGGCGTGCTGGAGATCCGCCTCTCCAAGGCCGACTGGCTCGCCGGGGACAAGTACACGATCGCCGACATTGCAAACTACTCGTGGGTGCGCGCGGGCCCGCTCTTCCTCGACATCGACATCACCGAGTTTCCGGGTGTGGAAAAGTGGTTGAAGCGCATCGAGGACAGGCCCGCCGTGCAGAGGGCCAGACAGGTCCCGAACTCGGGCCGGACGGACGAGGAGTTGGCCAAGTTGATCAAGGACATGAAGGCCCGCGTGGACTCGTTGAAGGACACGGATAAGGACGAGCCTTCGAAGATTTGA
>WJFF01000080.1:38181-68021 GCA_011800825.1 Fonsecaea pugnacius | reverse complement strand
GCTTGTCATCTTGTGAAGCTTGGACTTTCTGCGGGGAGAATGGTAGGGATAAGAGAGGGGCAACGTTCGTTGCGGATCCGACAGAGGCAAACAAGAGGCGGAGAAAATGTGCGTTCTGTTGGGCTGGCGAGGCATCCCCCAAGACTTAGTTTCCCGCATCAACGATCTCTCTCCCCTCGATGTAATCGATGTAATCTGACCCATCAATATACATGCCTTGGTTATTATTATTTGTCTGCCGAGGAGTTCTGCTGCTCGCACAGTATGTACAGAAGTGCCCCTATCTCCCCAGCCTTGTCGACGCCAAGCATCAATCATCTCTTCCAGTTCCATCGTGCTCATTCCAACATTCGCGCAGTGCTATGGCGTCGTGGTCAATCGAAGCGTGTGACTGGGTCGATCTACTTTGAAAGTATTATATATGGTAACACATATAAGTAATATTGTACAATGGGAGATCGCGGACTCCTCCTAGATTACACTTAACGAACCTCCAGCTCCGTATACTTGACCCTAAGTATGTTGAACGGAGGTTGCAAACTTCCGCACCTTGAAACTCGGCAAAAGCGCCCGCTCAACTTGTGTGCCTTCATCTTTAGTACCGCCTTTCTCCTTTTCATCTGCCGCAGGTTCTGTCACATCATTGAACCCATCTCTCGGGGTTGCCTCCTGTCGTGGTTGTTGAGACCCAGGACGTCTAGGTACAAAGGCTCCCTTAGCAAAGTGCTTGCCAACACCGAGTTTGTACTTCTCACGTGCTGATCTGTGTGCTGCTCGGCGATGCTTCGTAGCAATTTTCAATTTCTTCGGCACGACTTCGGAAAGCCGGAATTCTGTTTCGATATCCTCACGCGCCAGGTGGAACGCCCCATAGAACTGCTCCGCCCACCTGAGGACTGCATCGAGGTCAGCATGACCTCTTTTGCGCTCTTTTCTGGCTTGTATTTCAGACCAAGCTCCTCTGACAAGGATTTGCAAGGTGCGCATGTTGGGAACGACAATTGGATTTAGCTGCGTTGGATCCACGCCCGTATCCGACATCTCGATAGGAATGTCGGTAATCCCTGTGCCTGACTCGCTGGAATATTGGTTGCTCTCCCAGCCTGAGACATTGCTTGGTAATGCAGCATTGATGTTGAGCGAGGCGGGAGACACAACAGGAACTTGAACTTCTGCATACTGTGTGGGATTGGAGATCGAAAGCGGCTCGGCCGTGCTCATTATTGAGCTAGAATTGTCTTCGACATGTTCGCCGACGTGGATCAAATCGTTCGGCGCATCACTCAGGCTCCCGTCGAAGTATTCATCATCGTCCTTGTCTCTGGCATGCTCCTCATATGCAAAGTCTTGGCCATCGACCACAAGAGACGAAGTAGCACAGTCCCTCGGATCTTTGCAGAATAAGTGCCACATATTGCGCCCTTCCAGTACACCTTTGGTCTCGACGATTGCATCAAACACAACATTGAACGTGTCTGTTAGAAGGTTTGGCTCGTTGCTAATAGGAAATCTGGATTTGAACCGGGTGGCAGTGTCCGTCAGTTCGCTGTCTGTCACATTTTCCAACAGGCGTAAGAGGTATGCTACTTGTTGTCTGAAGGTTTTCTTTTGGTCGATCCTGAAGCTCGCTGGTGGGGAGTCATAAGTGCCGTCGAGAATATTACAAAGCAGCACGAGGGCCTGGGAGAGATCGGACTCGGCATCTTCTTGTTGCATGGCCACCGGATCGACTTCCAAGTTCAGAATCTTGGCTGCGAGACTCGCAACAATCTTAGGACTATAGCCACCACCTTCAGCACGTCGTAGATCTCGAAGGTTGAGAACGGCATTTGTCCAGTCGCATGCATTAATATGATACACCACCAAAGCCCTCAAGATGCTGACAGTCAGTTTTCTGTCCGATCGTCTGCTGATATTGTAGACATGTCTGACCAGAAGAGGGTCGTTCTTGGCTGATGCATAGCGGACTATAGCGGCCATAACAGACGGCTTTCCCCAGGTGGAAGAAGGCAAGAGAGCCCCGTCAACGTCTTCTGAGAAGAGGAGCCAATCTCCCAAGCCAAACAGCTTCGCATTGGTCACCAAATCAAGGAATGGAGGTAGTTTGTGGGTAGGGAGCTGTCCATAGGTGTTGAGGAATTCGTTTCGACCTTTACCATGTCTGGAAGTAAAAAAGCCATCCCCTGGACTGAGTGAAAGTGACAAAAATTCTCCAATGGCTTCAAGCTTGTTACCGTCCACCATCTTCTGAACTTCTGTGAATGTGTCGACAGCCTTTCGGACAAGATTCGCTTCAACGCAGGCCTGCAGAGCTTGGTGGAAGATCCCGGCATGCAGCTCCGAGTGATCCAGAATGGAATCGAACTCAAGCGCTGGACTCTGCCGATGGTTCTCGTCCACATTATGCAGGTCTCGAAGCAGAGAGACAGTAGATGCCAACTTTCGGAGAGAATCGACCTTATGTATGTCATTCAAATTTTCAGTCTGGAGAAGACGAACAGCCACATAGTCGAAATACGCAGGCGCAAGACCATGCGGACCCGCAAAAGTTATCACGTCTTTGATATCGTCTTGGATTTTCATGACAGACACTTTGTCATTTGTAAAAGACCCGTCGAGAGTGTTTATGAGGCAGTCAGTAATGGCCAGAACAACTTCAGTGCTGATGAATTTTTGGGGAGTGTCGCCTGGAAGTTGTTCCCCGTAATAGTCTCCCGCTTCACGCTGCATTTTTCCTCTACGGATCTGTTGGTTCCAGTCTGTTGAAGGCACTTGGTTGTCAGGCCAGTGAATGGCTTGCCAAGGAGTCCCTGTTTCTGTCTGCAATGACTGGATGATTCGAGCTCCGGTCGCAGCAAATCCACCCTCAACGCAGCACCAGAGGATGAACTCCAGCCACACCTCTGGTCCAAGCTCCCGTTTCCTTGACCGCAGGGGACTAGGTGGTGGCTCTCGAAAGATATTCCAATGACTGCTTTCCGATTTGCCAGAACGTGCCGTAACCTCGACCCGGTGGGAAAGCCAAACAGCATCTGACAGTGTCGACAGGATTCTCGAGTGCAGCAGATGAAGGATGGGCGACTGTTGCATTGTCGTCGTGCCCTGTGGGAGGCTGTAAGTATAGATAGTCGCAGGAACGAGTCCTAGCTTGTGAATGAGGGCCAAGATCTGATACACAGTGTCCATGATCTGCTTTCCTTCGTCTGAGGGGCGATTGGTAGAGGCCAAGACAAGGTCGGCCAGAAGAGACCAGGTGAACTCCATCGCGATCTCCTGATTCTTCTCGGAGAAAGAACACTCAAGGGACTGCTGAGAAGTACCCAGCGGTCGTCGACTAACGTGCAACGCACGTTCTAACTCAATAGGAGCACCATCCCGCTTTGCAAACGAGCCAGTTGGCCAATCAATGTTGGATGGCAGTTCATCTTTGAAAGGCTCATTAGCGGCTAGCGCAACGTCCTTCAGCAAGATTTCGACGAGGTGAACGACGGCTTTATGTCGGCGTTGACTGAGCACCATGAAGCCCAGAATATTCACATCGCTCTGATCCCGAGCCGCAGTAAGAGTTCGAAGCACATCCTCAACGTACACTTCAGGTGGGATGATTGTTGGTGATTCAAGATTTTCTGGCCAACTCAAGTGCGGCGGAAGGAATCTCTCCATCTCGGCCACCCAGTCCTCGGGACTTCTTTGCGATGGCATCGCCTTATCGATGTTGTTTTCCCGCACATCCTTGCTCTTCTTTGTCCTATTGACTCGAGTGATAGTGGAGAGAGGTCGGGATGGATGACCGAAGGCATCTTGACGTCGGGTTCGGGGGGAGGAGGAGTATGACAGCGATTTTCGAGTCGTAGGTTTCGGAAGGAAGAACTTTGGACTCGATCCAGCTTTGAAGAACGACAGACGCGGAGCAATTGGATGGCTACAGAACCGACTTCTGGATGGAAGCTGCTCAAACCATCTGAGCATGACCCGAAGAACGGAGTGAATGGGAAGACATGTGAGAAAACGCTAACACTAGGGGCAGCGAAGGAAAAGAGCCATATATGAGCGACGTGGGAGAGAGTCGGATGGCATGGAGCGAGAATATTCAATGATGCCGACACTTTTTTCATTCGCGCGACGATGGACTTGCACAACTTGCCCGGTTAAGTTTTTGATTGGTTGGCGTCTCTGTAGCGGAAATAAAGTCGTCTGACAGCCAATTATGACCACCGTCCAATAATATTTACTCTAAATAGGCATTGTAGGGTGCGCTGACGCGGGCACCTTTTTGTCGGACACAATTCGCTGCCTCTAGGCTCCCGCAACTTCTCACCCTTGAACGCCTCAGTTTCATTCCATACTTACGAACCAGTTCAGGTGAGATGGGGTTGAAGACGAAGTGCAGCGGCAAATCTGCAGACTTCACATTTATCAACATATCCAACCCTGATGACTCTAGACGAAGAAGCACCCAAAGGGTCGTTCGGCACCATGTCATGGCTCGCGTTGCAGAGTCGCGAAAAAAGCCTCCAAGATCCATTACTTTCGCCGTGAGGCTTCCTCCAGCTGAAGTCGGCAGCGGTGCTATTGAGGTCGACACGGAGATATACACCCATGAAGCACATCAAGACCAGCACTCCTACGGGAATGTAGCTTATTCTCTTCATCCCTATGCTTTATTCCCAGTGGAAACAGACGGTAGAGCCCGTCAATTGATCCAGTTCAGTACGCCTCTTCCCCTAATTTATCCGGGTTAGTCCCCTTGTTTATTGGCTTAGTGCAGAGCGAGGGCGATTACCTCTATCGACCATTCCGGAATGAGTGGTTCGCAATGGCTGTTATCGACCGTACCGCATTCTACCTCTCCTTAGCGAACGCAGCGCTGTTCTTCCATCAAATGACTGAACGCAAGGGTTGTGAGTACAGTGACTTCGAAGAGTCTTCAAAGTATCTCAGCCTGTGCCTCAATGGGGTCACTCAGAGGCTTGAAAGGGAATCCCATGAGATCAGTGACGGTGTCATCACCACGGTCCTAGGATTTCTCTGTCATGATGTCGGTTCCTTCGACTTCGAATCAAGCCCTGGTGCTAATTGTTTCAATAGTCTAATGTCGGCAGATGGGACCGATACGGTGTCCATATGCAGGGTCTCAATAACATTATCCAACTTCGTGGCGGCTTTCAGACTCTGAACAGTACCATTGTCATGTTCACCTGTTGGTATGGGCAAGCCGCAGGAGCAGAAAGACGACTGAAATGTGTGATAATTAACCGTGTGCAGGTTTGATATTCTCGGTGCCTCTGTTTTCGACTGCAAGCCGCGCTTCCCGGTTGCCTTTGGGTTGTCCGCTGCGAGCGCCCAACACAACGTATTGTCTCCATCTATGAAGGATCTCCTCATGCGGATTCGTAAATCCTCCGAGGGGCTTGCCGACATGACAATCGCACTTGAGAAGACTGCATATCTGGCAAATTTTGTGAACAATAATGGACGTGATCCTCTGTTTTGGAAAGATGGCGCCACAGCAGCAAGCCGAATCACACCTGTTCTCCATTTTCTCCTATCACTACGACGGTTCACCGATCCGGGTTCATCTGGTGATACCCTACCGAAGATAGTGCTTCACGAGATGGTCAGACTCGCCTTGCTCATCGTGGTGGCCAGTGTGAAACAGGCCTTTGCACTCATATCTGATGAGCTCCCCGGACTGCTACAGCGATTCTGGGCTTTGATTCCCATGGCATCTAGTGACGACACTTATTTCCCGGAACTCGGCCTCTGGGCTATCATCATGGTTGCTACGTTGCAGCCAGACCAACCCGAACTACTGCATGCGAGGGCTACTGTCAATATGATGAGGGCCATGGGAGTCAAAAGTAGCAAGGTCGCCATTGAAATTGCGCAAAGTTTCTTCTGGATTGATAAACTGATGGAGATGAGTGTCGCAAAAGTCATTCTCGAAATTGATAACGCTTTGTGTTTCTCTGAAATAGACCAGGAAGACCACCCAGGATTTCAGCACGCTTGCCGGTGAACTCCAAGGTCCTCGCTCAATTCTCGAAGTCGCTCATGCTTGTCCGAGAGTCAAGCCCTATCCTCCTGTGATTCCACCACTCGCTGAGATGAACTGGCCTGTGATCCATCGACTCTTTTCCGAGGCAAGAAGCAGCACCGCATCGGCGATATCGTCAACGGTCCCTATCCTCTCTTCGGCTCTTGTCATTGGTATGAGAGAGTTGTGCACTGCGTCAGCCACTGGGCCCTTAGGCAGACCATCTGTGTTGCCCCGAAAAGTTAGTGTCCGACAAGAACAATCCAAGCACGAACTTTCAACCAAGCCGTTCCAAAATAGTGAACAATTTGTTGCCAGAAGCTACTTACCTGTTGGAACGGGTCCTGGCGCTACTGTGTTGATTGTGATTCCATATCCACGTCCGAGCTGAAATGAAACGCGTCAACTGTTGTCCAAGATGCTTGCGATAAGAGCAATATTGAGGGAACCTATCGATCACAGCTGACGGTGGTCATACGTACCTCCATGGCCATAGCATAAGACAGCGCATCGCCGGCGGCTTTGGATGCACTATACAACGGAATCGGCGACACGCCCAGCTTTGAAGCAATGGAGCCAATGTTGATGATGCGACCCCCTCGAGGCATGACGGGAACCACCGCTTGCGTCATATACAGCGAGGCAAAGGTGTTGATTGCAAACGTCTTTTCCACTTCCTCTTTTGTCGCTTCCAGGACTTTGACGAGAGGACCTCCACCTGCATTGTTCACTGCGACCCATAATGCATTCCCATGTCAGCCCTCGAAGAGATGAGCAGAAATAAATGAGATGAGGGTGCCCCAAAAGAGATGCCACGCACCAAGAATATCGACTTTGTCTGCCTGGAAGGCTTTGAGCGATGCATCAACGAGTTGTTTGGCACCCTCTTGGGTCGATACGTCCGCCTGCACAACAGTGGCCCTGCCTCCAGCATTTTCAATCTTCTGAGCCACCTCAGCAGCGCGTGGTGCAGATGTGTCGGAGACGTAGTTGATAACTACCGAGGCACCGTTGCGCGCCAGGGCGGAAGCGATGCCTGCCCCGATACCGTTTTGTTTGCCTGATCCGGTAATGATGGCTACTTTGCCAGTCAAGGAGAGCGTGTCTGGCGACATGACGGCGAGATACAATCTAAGAGGCAAATGATGGCTCTAGGTAGGAAAGGGCGAATATTGCTTTTGTCTTGAGAAGAGAGATCTGAAGGAAAGGCTTGGGAAGAAGATGGTAACTGTTGCAGGCTACAGCCCATTTTATACACGATGTCTCCTGGACTCGGCCCGTTGTATTCCACCGAAAGCCATTACTTCGTCCGAAGACAAAGGACCATGTCTCAAGTCTATGCCCCGTTGAATCAAGCATGAAGGCTGCCATCGGTGAAATATGGCCTCTCTTGTTGTCGCTTCCTGGCCACGGAGAAGGCCATTGTGGGGACTCGGTTATGAGGGTGATCAGCCTAGACCGGAAACGGAATGAAGAAACCCCTGCCCTGCATGAAGAGATCCCCATCTTCTTCTGCACTCCTATTGGTTGGGCCGGGATACGAAACCTTGAAAGAGTCGGTGTCAGTCAGGGAAGAACTTGTCGTCCGCTTCATCGGCGGAGAAGCTGTGCGACTCCCATTCTCGCCCCGAAAGATGACGGGTCGTATGCGAGGCCGAGTCCGAGCATGGGGGCAAATTCGGGCAAGATAAAAACAGAGCAAGAGGGACGATGATGATGACGACGATGGTCATTCGAGGCCTCTGTATGGAACTGCAATCCTACTCTGACGACGGCAAAGGAATTTCGGAAAAGGTCCCTTGGTCCCGGAACTTCAAGGTAACATCCAAGCCCGTCTGAGGGACAAGCCAGCCTGCGTGCGACTTATATCTCGCTGGGTCGACCAAAGTAACCTCGAACCTTCTGAAGAACTCCGGTATAAACTTTGTTATCTCCAGCAAGGCGATGTTTTTCCCGATGCAAGTCCTGGGCCCCGCAGCAAACGCAAAGTTGAGACTGGAGATGGTCTGGATATATTCTTCAGACTCGTCAAGCCAGCGTTCAGGTCTGTATTCGTCGGCATCTTCACCATACACCGATTTGTCGCGATGAACGGTCCACGCATTACATCCAATCTCGGTACCTCCGGGAATGTGCCTACCACAGATTTCCACCCCCTCGGGTGGTACCTCTCGGGGGAGCATTTGACCTAAGGCTGGGTGCGTTCGTAGGCTTTCTTTGATACAAGCTTGTGTAAAGCTCATTTCTTTCCCTTCCTCCCACTTAATGTATTGATCAAGGTCCGAGTCCTGCGGTCTCGCCTGCAATACCTGCTTGACCTCAGCTAGAACGCGCTCCAGCCAGTTGGGATGGGTCAGGATTTGATAAGTGGTTTCTCTGAGAATGATCGCCGTCGTATCTGAGCCAGCGCCAACATTTGAGTTGGCAAAGTCCGTAATACGAGTATCTGTCATAATTTCCGGGTACTTCTCTCTTGCCTGAAGCAATCGAGTCAGGAAGTCTGCATAGTTGAGGTCCTCTCCCTTTCGCTCCTCATGCTCTCTGATTTGCCGGACAGTCCATCTGACCACGTTGTTCGTTTTTCGGATCTTCCGTAGCAGGGAGTTTTTGACCCTCAGGTACTCGTCCCACGTCGGAAGTGCCCCTACCTGTTTGGATCAATTTCAAGACTTGTACCCCCGAGGAAACTTCTCACTTACATAGCCTATGTAGTTCATTACCTGTTTGACATTATACATCATATTATCAAGGTCTGTGCCAGACTCAAGAAAGCCGAAACGTTTGCCGAAAGTAATTTCTCCTCTGATTACGGTAAGACTTCCATGTGATGTACTCCGGTGAAGGTAGCCTTACATGGTATCGAACGCATACATTTGCAGCCATTGAGCAAGTTTGCATTCCGCACCAGTTCTCACGAATCTCTCGTCCATCTCTTTCATGAATAGAGAGAAAGTAGAATCGATGAGTGGCTCATAGCCGATTAACGTAGTCATGGCATATGCGTTGGCAACCGGTCGCCTCAGCTTCGCGTGCATATTCTCGTCCATTGTGGATGCTAAGTTAGGCACAACCTCCCCATCCTTACTCGTATAGCTTTGTGGGATGTAAAACCGGCTCTATGCAGGGGTCATGCCTGAATCCCAGCCCATCTAGATCAGAACATGCAAGACGTACCTTCCTAAACACTGGTTTGTAACCGTAGATGATGCGAACCGCTCGGGCGTCTGACACGGCGACTGTGTTTGGTCCCAGTCGGAGCAGTGGCGAGTTGTACTTTCGATGAAGCAGATAATCGTTTGCAGATCTGCCGAAAAGATAATGGATAAACATCCAGACATTGGTGAGTGAGGCTAGAAAGGGTCCCGGGATCCCGTGTAGGCCGGGCTTGTAATGATTACGGGCAAGCCTGGCCAGCACGAACAGTAGTAGCAAGTGCCACCAGTGTTCACGCAGAGCCGTAACAGCAATCGCAGCAGTCACCATGTTTCGTTCTAGACTTGAAGGACGGCGAAGCATCTACCTAGCAAATTCAACAGACAGAATGGTCTAGATATGCTATACCGGACTTTTTGGTGCCCACAGGGGGAGGCTCTCAATCGAATAACATGCTTAGAGACACGACCCAATGGACGACCCCGCATTGTCATTGTCGGGGTTAACGTTTTGCGAGACCCCGGAAATCAAACTACGCAATGCCAACAGAACGACACGCGGTAGACACGAGCTTGGCCTCATTATGCTACGCGTAGACTGAGGCATACTTTGTAAACACTCGCAGAGCCTGCGTGTTTTTGATACGCGGGTTTAAATGTCGCATTGGCGTAGAATGTGGCCTGCTAGATTCCTGGGACTCTCGGCACATAAGTGGGTGTGACCGCTCTGAAGATCACCTGGGAACACCTTATACACAAATTTTGCTTTTTACTCCATCGGCAAGGGTCCTTCGCGCCCAGGCTTACGGCAACCCATCATGCCGTGGCAGAATTTTCGTTCCACTTGGTTCTCTTGTGTTGAATTGACAGCGTCTGAGCAAGATCATGAATTGGTCTCCCTATCTGTGCCTCTCCTCAGGCCAGATTTGATCGTTTATATACAAATTGCTGCGGAACGGGGAGGCCCCTCCTGAATCCTGCCACGCAGATTGGCCTCCTGGCACAGGTCCATGTTGTATCCGGCCAACCAAGAGATCGAACTGGCCAGTGTTGCTATGGTAAACTACGCTTCAACGAAGCTATTTGAACTCCGGGCCGATGTGTCGAACACGTACTTAGCCCGGCTTCTACTAGCACCGTACGGAAAAGCTAGCATAGATCCCCTCTCATGATCTTGAAGCCGCTGGTGGAGCAATGCCCTTTCTATGCCTGCCTCAGCCCGTCTTATTGGGTGGAGAAGAGTCCTTGCCATGACCTTTTCCGTTCTGTCGGTGCGCGAGGTGGTGGTGAGTTGTAGGATATGGCGAACTACGTCGAGCTTCAAATCGGAGTACCGTCACTGAATGATTCCCGTTTTTGGGCGAATCACGCAGAATGGGGCTCTCTTTGATCGCGATCTCAGTTACCACCCACATCTTCGTGCTAATGTAGGGAGGCTCGTTCCTCTGGAGAAATTGCTCCACAAGTAAATTCTTTCTGCTTTACCCTAGTTGCTGTTCGTTTCTCTTTCGTGGTCGAGTCTCTTTTGTGGAAGTCTTATTGTCGTCTAGGTTGACTAACTATCTAGCAGTTGACTCCAGCTGGTGAGGCCTCTCGTCGCTTTATCAATCTCCTATATTGTAGCGTTCCAACCGCCGTCTGCCGAGTATAAAGACCCTGTAACAAAGCTACTCTCATGGCTGAGTAGAAAAGCTATGACATAGCCTAGCTCCTCGGGTCGGCCAATGCGCGGTAGAGGCGTTGTGTGAACCGGCACCGAGGTGGGAGCATTGTCCAGGCCTAGTCGAAGCATGGGTGTTTGGATTGCTCCACTAAACGTTATGATGTTAGCGTCCTCTGTAGAGTTTTGGCTCTGTGAGAATCGGATACCAGGATGGCGGACGGAGTACTCTTCGCTTCCAAATTCGAGTTCTCCTAGGAGGCTCAGGGCCGAAATCAATGGGAACAACTTACGGAGCCACACTGTTCACTCTGATCCCTCTACCTCCTACTTCCATAGCAGCAGCCCTGGTCAGCCCAAGAACGGCGCACTTGCTTGCAGCATACGCTGCGCACTTGATTCCACCCCGAAGTGACTGAATGCTAGCTGCATTAACCACGCTTCCTCCATCTTGAAGGATGCCAGGCTTCAGTTGCTCGGCCAGACAATTGAACACACCACGGGTGTTCACGTCCAGGACGAAGTCATACTCTGATTCCTCGAGTTCCCAGATGTTTGCTCTGCCAATACTCGCACCGGAGACTCCGGCAATATTGGCAGCCCCATCTAACCTGCCAAACCGAGCTATGGTCTTGTCGATGAAAGCACGTACGCTTTCGCGCCTGCGGACGTCGACCACACAAATCTCGACCCTGTTCGGCTCTTTTATGCTGGCAGCTGCTTGCTTAAGCCCTTCGTCGTTGACATCTCCAAGGCAAAGAGAAGCACCTCGGGACGCTAATATTTGGGCTGTGGCGAGGCCGATCCCGGACGCAGCGCCAGTCACGGTGAATACCTTCCCGTCCAAGGATGCCATGGAATGCTAAAGACAAGCAGAATCAATCACGATAACTGTAATGTCACAATTCAGGGGATCTGGAGATGAAGCGCAAAGAATGAGCGTGACTATGGCGGCAGTAACAACGGTTTTGAGACATGCACATGTCCCGTGCAGATTCTCCCAAGGTCGCTCACCAGGCTCGGCGATGCGCGAGAGGAACCTCCCAACTTTATACCCGCGTCAACTTCCGAAATGCGCCACCAGGCTTGGAAAAATATTAGTTGATCTGCTAAAGCTCCACATGCTCAATGCCATGACATGGAATCAAATATCAGACCAGCGTCTCCTCGATACCGGATGAATCGAAGGCATGATTGTAATAGCGGCGACGACAACAACTGGATGGACGATCCCCCGAATCCCGGGGCTCCCCCGCGTATATGCGTGACTGACAGGCGGATAAGGACTCCTCTTGCTCCGGGCTGTAGCTCCGATGCATGTGGCCACAGGTATCTGTGGTTTGTGTCTGTGTCTATCGTGTCTATTTTCCACTGAGCCCAAGGTGTACGGCTGTGTTGGACTTCTACCTTTGAATGCTTTACAGCGGTGGAGATTTATCTTTGACGGTGAAGTGGAAGAGCCGAACGTGCGAATGTCTCGCAAGATGGCTTTGGTTTCGAACAACTTAGGCAGCGCAACTCTAGCCACGGTTCTTGGGGTCACTGCTCTCACGGTAAGGTACCTGGGAAGAAAAGTTTGTTCAATTGCTGATGAGGTTCCAGATCACAGCATTCCTTTTGGGACACGTGATCTACAACCTGTTCTTCCATCCTTTGCGGAACTTCCCCGGTCCTTGGACGTCTGCAGCAAGTCCATGGCCTTATATTAGGCGCCATTATGCTGGACAGCTCACCTCTTACTGCTACGACCTTCACCAAAAGTACGGAGAGGTGGTACGAATTACTCCCAATGAGCTTTCTTACGACACCGGGGATGCATTCAAGGATATCTACATGCCTCGTCCGGGCAGGCAACTGATCCCGAAAGAAGAGAACTTCTACACTCCCCCAAAGCCTGGGGTGCCAGGCATAATTACGGCACCACACGCACAGAATGCTCGGATTCGTCGAATAATAAGGCAAGGATTTTCGGACAAGTCTCTTCAAGAGCAAGAAGCGCTTATGAAAGTATACTTTGACTTACTGATTGACCGCCTTCGCGAGAGAGAAAGATCGGGCGAGTCGACCGACATAGTCACCTGGTATAACTACGTGACCTTCGACATAATCGGTGATCTTACCTTTGGTCGATCCTTTGATTGCCTCGAAAAGGCAACTCTTCACCCATGGGTTGCAATACTTTTCGATAGTGTAAAAGCTTCGGCAACCTTCCACCTCTTGGGTGCCATGCCATGGGTCAAAGCCCTTGTGCTCAAGTACTTCATACCGAAAGCGGCGTTGAAGAACCGGGAAGTGCATATGCAAATGACAACTGAGAGGGTTTTACAAAGACTAGAACAGAAGACCGACCGTCCTGACTTCGTCAAACAAATCTTGGATGCAGCCTTGACAGGTAGGAAAATGACACAGGACGAAATGGAGACGACTTGCATGGAGTTTCTCCTGGCCGGGTCAGAAACCACAGCCACGACGATGTCGGGCTGTACCTATCTCTTGTTGAAAAATCCTAGGATCATGGAAAAGCTTGTCCGAGAAATCCGTCACAGCTTCGAGAAAGAAGAGGATATAACCATGGTCAACGTCGGCAATCTGAAATACCTTGCAGCGGTCATTGACGAGACGTTACGTTTCTACCCTCCAGTGGCGCCGGGTGTACCCAGGAGGGTGCCACCCGAGGGAGATATGATTCTGGGCAGATTTGTTCCTGGGGGGGTGAGTGTGGCCCTCGAGTCGGGGTATGTTGTAACGTTCCACAGACCACAGTCACTGTCGCCATGTACGCAACTTTCCATGCCGAGAAAAACTTCCGCGACGCTTCCGAATTCGTTCCGGAGCGATTCCTCGGTGATGAGCGTTATAAGAATGATGCTCGGCACGCTTTTCAGCCGTTTCTTTGTGGACCACGTGTATGCATTGGCAAGAGGTAAGGAAAACGCCTCCCTCCTGCCGGGTTCGAATGACTAAATAGTTTTCCACCAGTCTGGCATATGCCGAAATGAAGGTCATCCTGTCCCGAATCTTATGGAATTTCGACCTTGAGCTTGTGGACAAAGAAACCGATTGGATAAAGCAACCGGTTTTCATTGTATGGGACAAATCGCCTTTAATGGTCAAGCTCAGGCCCGCGAAGCATGGTGAATGGAGCGAACCTACACTTCAACCGTAGCCGACGGCGTTACAGTCTCCCTACCGTATAGCCGTCCGAGTTCAGAATGTTTTAAAGCCATTTCAGCCACGTTATGTCCTTGTACTTCGGTCAAAAGCCAGCTCTTCACACCTCAAGCACATACGCAAAATCGCGCAGCCTTTCCAAGCACTAAGGCTATGCAGCAACGGTGTTTCAAGCCTGCCAATGTTTTCGGTGGTGCCAATCTCTGTTCTAGCCTACCGACGGTGGGTCCTGTTCAAGAAACCCTATCGCGGGATTACCCAGTATGTACTACCTAGGCGATAACTCATGCTCGTCATAGTAGCGAAGCACACAGTTAATACATGATGACTCGTCCGCTGCTTTCGTACTATATCTTATCTAGACAAAAAAAAAAAAAAGAATAGCTGAAATCAATCGTATTTGTTATCTTCGATTTGCTGGCTCTCTGGGAGGTCCAGGAAGACCGCCTTCATGGTTTCTGGTCTTGTACGGGCTGTCTGAGACTCGGCGTCTCTCGACACGTCTTTACATACATCCCTTGGCGCCCATTTAGCGCCGCAAATCCTCGTTGAACTTCTCGAAGTCCCAGGTGGTTCTCTTTGGTCATTATAGACGACTCGGTGACTTAAAGATGGATACGATCCTACCACAAAGCCCCAACGAAAATTGATCCTGGAACCGCCGTAAAGATTTTCAGTGACTGTGGTGAGGAATTCACTATTCGTTTTCATATCCAATTGCCCTCTGCGCTTTTGGGTAGACGATATTTGCCATGCCCGCCAAAACCGGGCCCGATACACCCGAAATTTGCGGGTCTAACCCGATAAAGTCGACGGGAAAGCCAATGTCAAACGGCTTCACACTTTCCAGATAGCTGATTTGTGCCTTTGTGAGCTTGATACTCAGTGCTTGAATGTTGTCCATCAGGTGCTCGACCTTTCGGCCGCCGATAATGGGGAAGACGTATGGTGCTTTTGCGAGAACATATGCGAGAGCAATGGCGGTCACGGACTCGGTGTTATGCTCCTCAGCGACTTTGGCGAGTGCCGCACTCATCATGATCTCGTGGTCCGTCTGCTCTGCTCCGAAGATGCCACGGAGCCCCTCACCCTTCCTTTTGCGCTCCTCAAGGGCCTTTTGAGTTTGGAACTTGCCTCCTCCTAATACATCCCAGGGTGCAAGTGCCACTGCAAGCTGTCAGTGGTGCTGTTCAAACAATAACCAAGAATTGTACAATGGTAGTCACAAAGGTTAAGATCAGACGGAACATTTTGAGTGCCCGTGTATGTATAGTATAAGTGGGAGGACGATGAAGGGAAAGCTACTTACTCCCAAAATGTCGGCACATTGGTAGAATATCACGTTCAAAGTCGCGTACAAGCACATTCCATCGCCCTTGATAGATGCTAAATGGTGTTTTACCGTGGCAGTGAGCATAGGTGTTTGCGCTGGCGACTATCCAAGCAGGTGTATCTGAAATACCGAGATAGAGAACCTTGCCCTGCTCGACCAAGATATGTAGACTGTTCATAACCTCCTCAATCGAAGTAGTGTAGTCCCACCAATGCAGATATAAAATATCGATGTAGTCGGTTCCTAATTTCTTCAGCGAGTCGCGTACGCTCATGTGAAGACAACGTTTGTGATTTCCACAGTGATTTGGGGCTTTGCCTTTACCCAATGCATGGCCTTTGAAGTCCGAGGTGTATTTGGTGGCGAGGACAACTTGGTCGCGGTTCTTGCGCGCGGCCATCCATTCGCCAAGCCATGTCTCTGATTGTTCATCTTGATAGTTGCAAGCCGTGTCAATAAAGTTCCCACCAGCGTTAAAGAAGGCATCAAGAAGCTTGAAAGAAGCTTCCTTGTCCATGCTGCCCATTACCTCACACCACGCTTCTCCAATGGACATGGCACCAAGCGTGAGTGGGGATACTCTGATGCCAGCCGTGGGGGAGAGGATACGAAGACGTCCGAGCTCGGTCGCGGGTTCTTCCACGGGCGTGAAGAAGTCGGTTCGGGATGGCATGATTTTGGTTGATTGAAGGTTTTAGATCTATCGAGGCTGACTGTCCTTTGTTATATGGCAGGTGGTGAACGAAAAGAGATCCAGACTTACTACGGACGTCCCGGTGTACCAGTGTCAAGGTTATTGCTCGACTTCCCGTCAATTGACAGGATCTGAAACGCCGGGGAAGAAGGGGCCGTTAATGCTGAGGCTGTACGAAACTATGCAGGCAAGCAGCATGGGTTTCTTTCTGGCCACATCGATATCCGCGGGACCAGTCAGGTAAGCCGGAAACGTGTCCCTTTCTTTCACCTGTCCTGTACTGAGGCGTGCGCAAAATGGAGTGACTGCACCAAGACTAGCAGCTACCCAGCGACCGCGGCTTGATAAGGAGACTAACTACACTTCAGAAGTGCTGCTTGGGCAACCACCCACTCGACCATATAGCTCGGTCTTTACGGAGCAGTCATTGGAAGAGCTTGGAGAATCACACGCGTGACTACTCATCCAGTCCCAAGTGGCAGGCTCGCCGCCCTGTATGTCTTGGTTGATAGACCAGCGCGTAATTACCCATCTCAACAATAGTAGAAGGATCGAAGCGTACCAGTATTTCCCCGAACTCGGGATCGATATACGCGCAGGATGACTGATTCATAGATCTGACGGGTAACTGTGGTAAAAAGCCATCGATAGTCTCAAAGTCTACGACATATTTGACCCTGAAGCCATTTGAAGAAACTAAATCCGAAGCCTCCAGAAGATCCAGTACACGAGGGTTCGAACAACCTTTGAATATTTTTCACATATTTCTTCCACCTGCTGAGGAAGCTAAGATGGCTACATACAGAATCATCCATTGGGGTACTGGTCGCGTCGGCATGCCGACTCTGCGTGGTATTCTGGAGCGGCCGGACTTCAAGCTTGTAGGGCTTTTTGTCAGTAGTCCCTCCAAAGTAGGACAGGATGCAGGAGAGCTGTGCGGTTACAAGCCTGTCGGTGTCAAGGCCACCAATGACCGCGAAGCGCTGATTGCGATGGAGGCCGATTGTGTTTGCTATACGTCAACAGACGTCGACCGAATTCCAGAGGTGATTGACGACTTTGTCGCGTTGCTCGAGTCGGGGAAAAACGTTGCCAACGTGACGATCGTGTCGCTTGTTACACCCAAATACTATGACAAGCAGAACGTTGCCCGGATCCAAGCGGCATGTGAAAAGGGCAAGGCGTCGTTTTACACCACAGGGATTCACCCAGGTGTTGTCAGTGATGAATTGATGTTTGGTATGAGCAGCATGTCGCAGCAAATTTACTCTATGAATGCCATAGAGATGCTCGACTGCTCATCATACGATCCGAGAGTGATCGGGCCGTTAGGCTTTGGATGGACGCCGGAGGAAGACAAGGTCAAGTTCGACAAGTCGATCATGCTCTTTTATTGGAGCCCGGCAGTGCGCATGTTGGCGGAAGCCTACGGTATCGAGGTCGACGACATCCGTTTCTTCCGCGAGTACGTTCTGGCCACGGAATCTTTCGAGTGTTCGGGTGGTCTTTCTATCAAACCTGGTCAAATTGCTGGACTTCACTATCGCCTGGAGGGCATGGTCAACGGCAAGCCGACCTTTATCGCCGAAAATTACGAGCGCCTGCGCGCAGACATTGCACCACATTGGCCTACATTTCCTGGGACGGGCGTCAACAAGGTCCCAGGCGGGTACCGTCTGATCATCAAAGGTGTCCCTAATATGCACCTTGATCTGGCATTCGACAGCGACGACCCGCTGACCGACGCATTAATCGGCACAGGTATGAGGGCCGCGCATTCGATTCCTGGCTTGTGTGCAGCAAAGCCGGGCATCATCTCCTCTTTTGACGATTTGCCACGTCCCCGGGGGTATGTAGCGCGCTGAAATGCTCTGTGCGAGGGTCACCAGCTACCTAGATGGTGCTGGCGCAAACAGCGAGAATTTCAAAGTCGGACGGCGGTCTCGAAATCACCTTTGGTTATTATTGGCTTCACACTAGGTGAACGTATGATTTTATGTCTTCAACTGTGTGATTTTGTGCAGTACAAGGGAACCCCTTCAGCAGCGGAGGTACTATCATCTATCTGGCTACTGGAAGGCTAGGTGGTAAGGTGTGTATCTCTTCAAGCAGTGCAACATGTCGGAAAGACAGACATCGTTGAGATCCTGATATAGTTGAATATCGCCTCGTCCCTCTGGAAATCGACGGCTACATAAAGTCGTTGGAGATAGTTCTCTTGAGAGTTACGAGGGCTGAGGCGGAGAATGGAGGAATATTCAGTGCATAGACAACTCAAGCCATTCTAAGCAGACCATATTCCACACATGAACGCATCCAGACCAATATCCAATTGCTATCTGAGATGACTTGACAGGCTGCCCAGGCCGTGTTTTTGAGTTCGTGAGGAAAAGGTTCGAATTCGACCGCCTTGTTGCTGCGGATAAGATTGTTATTGATAGCCACAACCCGACTTCCTGCTATTACTGTGTGCTTATTGAGACATATCTCCGTCAGCGGCCCGGCTAATGAACCCTCAAAGCCGCAGAAAGCTGGGGAGAAACAAAAGAGTCCAAATGACGATGGCCAAGTCAAAATTTCCTTCCGGCGACTGCTAACAGCTGATACGCCTGAGAAATCAGTTCAGTACACGCGGCCTCTCTATTGACACCCGGTTTATCCTGCTAGCTAGGCTCCAGGGGAAAGACGACTCTCAAGGGCCCCGCCCCCAGACTGCGACAACCGGGGACCCCGTGGGGAACGCAGGTATGCCAGACTCCAGCAAAGCTACATTGACGCGGACATCTCAGGCTATGTTTACACGCACGCCACAAATCTACTCTGAGTCCATGCCCTGGCAGAATACAAAGAGCGACCTTCCTTGGGGATGGCGTAAAGCGTCGAGCCTCAGCTAAATCGCGTTTCGTCCGACAGAATGGAGTCCAACATGGAAGCGAAGGAGATGACTGTGGACATAGTTCACGATGAAAACAAACGGCCTCGCATTGCAAATGGTCACGCAGATGACGGTGCTTTGCACGGGTTCACCACTACGGAGGGTCAACTTCCTCATGGGTATTATACGAGCCTTGGCTTTATCGGCACAATAATCGGCACGGGGTTTGGTATAGCATGTTCTGTTGGTGGGTTTGGGTTGATAGCTCCCTTGCTCGCAGACATCGATGCCCAAATCGGCCCGAACGACAACATATACTGGGTCAGTCTCGGCTACACGCTTTCACTCGGTGTGGGCTTGTTGCTCACTGGAAGACTATCGGATCTTTTCGGCCGTCGATGGTTGGCTATTGGCGGTAACGTCGTTGGGTTGATCGGATGTATTATAGGTGGCACTGCTCACGTGAGTTCCGGGTGTGTCCCGTGCGTGAGGAAACCAACGTTGATGCTCTCAAGGATATTCCCTCTTTAATTGGGGCTATTGTCCTGGTTGGGCTTGCAGGGGCAAGTCAACAGTGTGCCATATTCATCGTGGCAGAGCTCGTTCCTATGAAACATCGCTTCGCGATCTCTGGACTTCTATTTGTATTCGCCCTACCAACGTCAGGCTTCGCACCTGTCGTGTCTCAAGCATTCCGATTACAGACGGCAGGCGGCTGGCGATGGTGTGAAAATACACGCTCTCAATTCATCACGATCTGCTAATTGTGTCAACTAGGTGCTTCTATCTCATGATCATACTCAACGCGAGTGCTACAGTTCTTCTCTTCTTCTGCTACTATCCACCAACTTTCAGACAGAAGTTCAGAAGGAGAACTAAGATGCAGCAAATCCGTGACTTTGACTATATCGGCGCGTTTCTCTTCACCGCTGGGCTACTCCTATTTCTGATGGGTCTTTCCTGGGGAGGATCTGCATACCCGTGGAAGTCAGCACATGTCATCGCGACGATTATCATCGGGTTCATTCTCTGTGTGATCTTGGTCCTATACGAATCATTTGTGCCCCTGAGAGAGCCACTTATGCCAATGCGTCTATTCAAAAATACTCAGTGGATCGCCTGCGTCATGGTCCTTTCTACGGGCGCCAGTGTGTACTATGCATTGGGGATACTATGGCCGCAAATGGTGGCGGTTCTCTATACTAATGATGGAGGAACTAGCATGAGGGCAGGTTGGTTGAATATTGCCCCTAACCTTGCCTACTCAATGGGGTGTATTTTGGGTGGATTCTCCTCTAGGCAAATTGGCAAGACGAGGTACCAATGCATGGCATGTCTTGTCGTCGTTGCAGCACTACTAACAGGTTGGCAACGAGTTTTATCCACTCTTCGAAGACCTTGGATGCTAACGATTTGTTAGCGGTAGCATCCGCCACACCCCATACTCTGGGTCGTGTGGTTGCGTTCATCACGATCTCATCCTTGGCCGTTGGCTGGAACGACACTATCTGTCTAGTGAATAGTGGCGTCGAGATTGATGACCCGCAGGAGATCGGCTCGGCCTCAGGCGTTGCAGGGTCGACTCGGAGTGCAGTCAGCACTATCGCGTCCACTGTCTACCTCGTCACCCTCAAGAATCGTCTGGCGAGTACCATTCCTACACAAGTACCGCCACGAGTACTTGCTGCCGGCTTGCCAGCTACGTCAATTCCCTTATTCTTGCAGGGATTTAATACTGGAAACTTCACAGCTGTACCTGGTCTCACTCCAAAGATCCTGGCACTGGGGACTGACGCCTACAAACATGCTTCTGCGGATGCTTACGGTACGGTTTTTCTTGTCACACTCGCATTCAGCGGAATGGCCATCATTGCTTCCGCATTCAGTCCCAATGTAGACACGAGGATGACAGACGAAATTGCTGTTACCCTGCATAACAGGGTTCATGGAAAGAACGCATCTGGAGAGCAAGTTTGAGGCCTTCCGAACTATCCGCGGCCGGTTTCGACGAAACGAGAACATGGCCCAATGACTACAAGGTTCTCCAAGACCACATTACCGCTCACATCGAAACGGACGCAACACAATCTATCTTCTACTTTTAGCCTGACTCATAAACACTCACGTTTACAGTCAAAGACGACTCTCTCCTTGGAATTCTCCTAGCGCACGATCGACCATTGTTTCCAGACCAACGACACATTGTTTCAAAGAGCATAATATCAGAAAGCAATGTCTTGGGTTGGCAGCACTCGTAAATATTCAGCCTGTCGGGCACCATGCCATACAGTCGTCGCAACCCATAGCATCGGACAGATATTATTACGCAAGGGATTGAATTTAGGATCGTTTCCTTGTCTCTACAATAACGCACAATGACGCCCAACACCCGTGCCTCGCGGGGACTTGAGAGGGCGTTTTCGGAGGATGTATCTTACGTCTACAGCCCGAAAAGGGTGCAAAATGGCACGCGCGTCGGTTCTGAGTAGCCCTTACGTTCTTCAAGTCTCATACGACGAGGAATTTGACAGGTTTGTTCCACCTCGAGGCACCATGGCTGGAGCAGTACGGTCAAAGGTCTTTCCAAGGAGTTAACGATTCCCTGGTTGTTTCTTGAGGGGACTTTGTTTTGGTCTCATGAAATTGCATGGGTGGGGGAGTCAATACCGTATGCAGACTGGAACCCTGTGCCTCGTAATGGTTGTCGTGAGACACACCAGCTCTAGATGTCCTTGGTATATGCTCCAGTCCTGAGGGCATGTACGGGTCAAGAACTCTTTCAACGGTTGCCCTGCGATATGACTCAAATGGTAAAGAAAGGCTGGTCTGGGTGGTGTGTCGTCAACCCACCCAGCAGCGTTGCCAGGATTCCACTCCTTGATTTGCTTATGTAATCAGGAGTCGAATCCTCTATACCAGACCAACTCAATTCTTGGTATTTTTAGCGGGAATATATATTAGGAAGATTAGGCGATTTAATCACGTAATGATTATTTATACACCTAACCTAGTAGTAGTATAGCCTATATAGTGGGTCCAAGGCCTTACCTAGTTAGGCGATCGGAGCGAATCAATATTATTACCCCGGATTTCTCTGCAAAGGATTCGACTCCAGGAGTCGAATTCCCAACTCCTGGTTGGCAAGGAGTCGGAGTCGCAGTTACAGGAGTCGAATCCTGGCAACGCTGATGACCAGTCTCAACCAGTGAGGCACTAATGCAATCAAATTCTAGAGCCGATCATGTGAAGTAAGGCAACTCGTCGGACGGGAGATGATGTTCCCAGTAGGGGGGCAGAGAAGTACGTGTCATCGAGAGCCACCCGTTCCACAGAGGAGCATTATCGACGGGGAGGGAGATGGTTGGCATTGGCAGCTCACTGAGCGAATGCCTGTATTCCATTGTGCTTGGAACGGTTAAATGCCTCACCGGTTGAGAGATGGATCATCATTGTCGCCCCGTGCGGCGACGAATGTAATGGCAACCACCCGTGAAAATTGGTAGGTAGGCTCGGTCCCAGGGGCGGATGAGAACTCGCGGCGTACTGCGCTACATCGTTCGATACATTCTCGACAGTGACGGAAGTGGTAGACCTTTTTGGTACGACGGTGACAAGCGAGCCTGCTGACAACATCGGGACACTCGGTTTCTGGAGGCCATGGCCGCTCCATACGCGTGGACGTGGACAAAGAACTAAAATTCTACCTTTCGTTGTGGGGGTGGGGATATTCTCAGGGAGAAACGATGTTCGCGGCAGACATTTGCTGGCACGCTCAACACTCTCCGCGTGATTCCGAAAATTATTTCTTGGTCTCTGGATTTGTGTATGCACGCCTGTATGATATTCGTGCCATGGCTATTCGGCAACGAATTTACACTGTTACGAGTCGGGCGCGGCTCCGGAAAAAAAAAAGGATGCAGTATGGCCGGCGGGCGATCATCTTCTCATTGCCCCGGTCTCGACCCATTGGAAAGACAAGTCCTCGCGTACCACCTCAATCGCATTGAACGGGACAACGAAATGTCGCCGGGGCAGCATCGGCGTCCCCCAATCTTCTCGTCTCCACACTCGATGAGGCAGTGAATCAAGTCGATTCCGGGAGCGGTCACTCCTCTTCCACTACCCAAGTACTCAGGCCACCGTGCCTGGCTGTTCAAGCTTTGTACTATCGGATGTTTCCGGCTCACCTGCCATGCGGCCATGCAATTTCCGTGCCACATGAGCAGTCTCGTACGCAGAGTAATTGATGGTGCAGCATGCAGCGATTATGGCCAAGCAGCCAAACGCAATGACAGCATACCACACGTATCTGAAACAGGCGAATCAGCAACGCCGGCGTAAGACCAGAACCAAGGGTACCGGCAGCTTACCGGAAAGAGTCAGCAGCAGCCTGTGATTGTGCAGCTTTCACTGCCGCAACAATGGCCGGGTTGATGCCCGGGACGCTTGAGAAATCCCCCCCCGCCAGACTTGTGAGCAGGGCTTTCAGCGAAGACTGAGGCAGACCTGCTGCGATTGCGGCATCTGACACTTGTCGAGGGGTGAAGCTCGAGATATTGTCGTTGAGGATGGTGGAGAAGATTGCGGCTGGCCAAAAAATATCAGTCAAGTGTGGCTGAAGGGAAATGGGAAAATATACTCGCGGTACTGGCGCCACCGTTGCGGATCACTACGAGCACTCCATTAGCCGTGCCTAGCTCTTCCGGCGGGCTGGTCAAAGGGGCTAGCGAGACCGCCGTGGTTTCGATTAGGCCGATTCCCCAACCGGCGATGAATATGAAGGCGATCGCACGAGATTTGTGGCCCGGCTGGACGGAAACCATGGCTCCGCAAAAGGTCGTAAGCAGGATGGCGGCCACGATTATCATATGTTTCGAGTCGACGCGCAGGTACCGCAGGATTGGGCCAGCAGTGACCTGCCCGAGCATAATGGAGGACCCGAGGACACCCTGTGACAGAGATCAGACTGTTGGCTCAAGAGGCCATGAAACGAAGGGAAACTCACAGTCATGAAGCCGTTGTGTGTCGGCGATCCCGGGAAGAGATACATGATTTCCAAAGGCCACAGTACGTTCATAGAGTAGTAGACACAGCTGCCTACCATGGCGGTGAGAACGAGGGCGAGATAACCCTTCCGACGGAACCTGAACCACCGGGTTAGTCTCGCGCTGTCGTTGCGGGTGAAGGGCGTCGATCACGTACAAGTGCATGGGGATAAACGGATCACCCTTGTGAACATAGTGGTCTGCGGTATATCAGCAGCCCGACGATCGCGTTCTGCGGGAAACTCACCGTAGAGCCCGAATGCGATGATGGTGCAGAATCCCACAATGATAGGAGCAATGACTTTGGCCGATCCCCAAGGATAACGCACGCCTCCCCAGTTAATACCGATGAGGAACAGCGACAGACCGGCCGTAAACAACGCTGCTCCCACCAAGTCGAGTCGCATCAGCTGTTGTCTTTTAGAGATCCGACGGTGGAGCATGTGAAAATCAGGCGGAAAGTAGAAAATCAGCAAGAGAATGGTGGCCAATCCTGGATCATCCACCGGTCAGCCTGGTTTCGTTGGACGGAAAGCGAGGCAGCATCTCTCACCGGAGGTGATCAAGCACATATAGTAATCCCACCTCCAGCCCAATGCCGTCGAGGCCGCCAATTTCTGGGCCATAACCGGGCCGAAACAAGCGACGGGCGCGGGTGCGAGGAAAATAAATCCTACCCACAATGTTCGATCCCGGTTCGGAACCACTGTTGCCACGCGTAACGAGTCAGTAAAACCTGTTGAGCCACTTGAAGGAGGCCGCACCCACATTCTGTGATGGCCACCACGAACGCGTACTGCGCGGTCGTACCGACCCCGATGAGCACGCTGGCGGCGATTAACTGATTTATGGACTGCGCGGTGGCCCCGATGATGGACGCCACGGCACAAAGTGCATTGCCACCGATCAGAAAGTATCGTCGCCCAAAGACGTCCGACATTCGACCGAGCAACATGAATCCCACCGCGAAGCCGACTCCCCAGCCAATCGCCACCCAGATGTAATCCGGGGAAGGGCCGATGCTCTCGTTGATCTGTGTCAGGGTCGTTTGGGGCATGACGGAACCGATGAAGGACGACAAGTTCCCAAGACAGAGCGCCTGGACAACCATTAGTTTTCTGCGGCCACGAGATAATGATCTTCAGCACCACGTACAGCCACAGTTCCGATGAAGCCTGGACTCCTCCAGTAATTCTTGGGGAGATGCACGCCGAGGGCATTAGTCGCAACCTCGCCCTCACCATCATTAGTTTTCACAGTTTCAAGCTCCTCTGCTTCAGCGACTGGTGCGTTTTGGGTGACATCGGCGGGAGCCGAGTGAACGAATTCACCTTTTTCGAGGGAAGGTTCCATCTGGAGGAAATGGGCTCTGGAAGCTCGGTAATACCTACTGATGGAGGAGCTTGCGATCAATTTGTGTTCCATGGCTGGGGTATAAGTGGGCATCCCGCCTTTCAACCGAGCCATGCTTGGTCGCGGAAGCTGGAAATCCACAGGCGCATGCTTTTCGCAGCCAATAAACCAAGGAAACCGGGCCCAATCGGGAGATTTGCGCGTGTGGGTCCGGAGTTGTGGCGGGGAAATATGGGCCCCATTTTCTTGCCAGCTGTACGCGGAGAATGCCTTGGTGTCCAAAGGGGCATCCTCATGGAGGATCTGTTGGACTGCCCTGGGACAGCCATCTGTCCCAACTCTTTCTTTGGGGTTGGGGGTGGGTGGGGGGCCTAAGCAAGCTGTCAGAATGGAGCTCTGTCTCCTTCACCAGTCACTTTGCTATATATGATGGTAAGACAGACATATGCGTCTCTGGTCTCAAGCGCAGAGCGCGGAAAAGGATACACTACGTGACCAGAAAATTGCGAAACTACATAGAGGCGCGGCAAACTTCACGCCTCGAACCAGAGATTGGGCAAGGAGCATATGGAACGTGGACTGGATGTTTCAGTGGCATCACTTAGGAGGGCGGCCGCGGATCAAGACTGGCAGTTGCGGGGCGCGACGGGGTAATTACAATTGGGCAAGATACACGCGTTGAACATACCAGAAAATAGTTACAGTATACGCTGGTAGCAAATTCGCCATCTCCGAAGACCCTGTTCTCCGATTTGGGCGTGGAAGATATGGCCCTTGTACACCTTAATTCTCGATTCGTATACCTCTTCGACAGGACTACGCACACTGTAAATATCTATCGACCTCTGACTAGCGTGCGCGCAGGAATATCGCCATTCCAAGTTAGCTATTATTCAGATTACCAGGGACCATGTCGTATCCTGAGTTGAAAGACAGGGTGTACCTGGTGACAGGCGCCTCGTCCGGCATGGGACGGAGCTTAGCCCTCTTGCTTGCCAAACAAGGTGCCCACGTTGGTCTCTTGGATATGGCAAAACCAGACCACGTATTGGCGGAAGTGGAAAAACTTGGAGGGAAAGGGCTCAGCTTCGAATGCAACGTGCAGTCCTCGGCTGGAACTGATCAGGCTGTAAAGTCTGTAAAGGATCATTTTGGACGCTTGGACGGGGCAGCAAATATGGCCGGCACGGTGGGCAAGTTGGGATCCAAAGGCGCTCCAATCTCGGAGTTGCCGGACGAGGACTGGGACTCCATGGTTGCGACGAACCTCACCGGGGTGAAAAACTCTCTCAAGGCCGAGCTGAGGCACATGAACACCAACGGCTCCATCGTGAACGCAGCCAGCATTGCGGGCCAGCAAGGCAATGCGAACCATTCGACTTACAGCGCCACCAAGTTTGGAGTCATTGGTCTCACCAAAAGTGCTGCTCAGGAGTCCGGCAAGCCCAACAACATTCGAGTCAACGCGGTTGCCCCGTACGTTATAATACACCAAGCTGAGGAAGACGTTTCTGACTAATTTCTGGCAAAGTGGCTTTGTTAACACTCCTCTAACACAGTCTCTGGGAGATGCGAAATTGCTCGACGAGACCTTTATCGCGCCTAGGACTGCTCTGGGCCGAATGGCGGAGCCAGAAGAAGTCGCAAAGGTGATTGTTTTTCTGCTCAGCGACCAGGCCAGCTATATTACCTCATCCGTAAGTAGGCTTTCTACTCTGGAGGCAGACTAGAGCGCTGACACGACTTTCAAGGTGATTAATGTCGATGGAGGCTGGCAGTGAAGGCTTCAAGACGAACCAAATAGAGTCGGGTAGAGTAGCGAGGAACTCTCGACAGAGGATCCAGGGAGAAGGAGAGCAAGTTCTCCTGCGTTGCGATAAGATAGGTGCATATAGAGCCTGAATGCGTGGACGATGTCCGAATCACGTCTAGAGTTGTGCTGCGTGATATAAGGGGCATCCGGGGGTGATGACATTTGGTAAGATCGTCTACGAATAAATATCTACGGGTACTCCGTAGAGAGGGGGCTGTTCGATCATGGCACGGACTGGCCCCCAAGCTTCTCAAGCAGCCCTCAGCACATCCATCGCCCATGAGAAGTCGGTTAAACGCCTAGAATTCCGGGATAGCCGTTAAAGGGTTATGTACGTTCTATAATCAGCACACTTGCAGTGCCTTGTTCACTCAAGGGCTTTGACATTTTCCGGCCCCCATGATCGCTGGGAATCCCTGTCTGTATCCCCCCTAGATTACATTCACACACGTCAACGCGCACTTATACAACACCGAAGGGGAGTGTGGCACACATTGGGCGTCGGGTTGGTAACGGTCGGAGCACGAAAGACTACCGAGCATCGTATGTTGTGCCAATGCCACTCTTTCGGGGAGGTTCCGTTATACTCGGATTATCTAGCAAGAGCAGTTCTCAACCACCCGTCCCCAAGAACGAGATTGGTTCGTACATGATCAGAGCTTCGAGGCACCTGGGGCAAACCCTCCTAGGGGTCGATCCTCCGCGTATGTACCGCTCTTGGTTATAGTTTCCCGTATCTTCCCTCTGCTTAGGAACGGTGAGGTATCCTCGTTGGTGATATAGTAGGCCCAATCTGCCGTGCGATCATTTTCCAACTGACTGTAGCCATTCCCAAAGTAAGCAAATCGGTTTCCCTGGTACGACCACTCCCAATCTTCGTAGCGGGGCTCTCTGATGGCTTCCAGGTAATGCAGTGTGCTTCCCGGCCACAGAGCTGACACTTTATTATAGATACTGTTGTTCTTGTACCACGACCTGCAGTCTTCGTCCCAAACTGTCGCTTTCATAAATTCGTCCTTCTGGGCCAAAAAGTCCTCAACAGCCTCCATTTTGGGGGAGAAAGAGTGGATGTTTTCTGTTTGCCATCGATCGATCATCTTAAGCATGTAGTCGCATTGTGCTTCTGGTCATCATTTAGGTTTTGAATACTCAAGGATGAGGCGAAGGACCGGAGTGAACTTACCAATAGCTATCAAAACAGGCCCGTTTCCGATTGGACAGTTTGGCCCTAGGAAGACAAAATAGTTTGGAAAGCCCGGGGCTGCAAGACCCAGATAGCCTTTTGCGGCATCTTTCCACTCGTCTCTCAGGTCAGTACCTGACTCCCCAATCAGCGGAAAGCGAGGCTTAAAGGAAGTGTCGAAGCCAGTGGCACAAATGAGAACGTCGACGGGATATTCATTGTTGTCATCGCACACGGGGCCGTTGACGGTAACCTTGAGAATCTCGCCGTACACCACGTTAACGTTTTCTTTCGATAGGCTTTCCAGGTAATTGATCCCTGGAGTCATCCTACGGCAGCCGACAGACCAACTGGGGATCAACTTCTGCTCTAGATTTTGGTTGTGGAGTTTGTCCTGCATTTGCTGTTTGAAGAAAGCCTTGGTATCGCGTTGGACCTGCGAATCCTTCAAGAACAGAGCAAATTGTGAGTTCATCCCGCTCTCGAGTTCTTTCCGATATTGTAGAAGCGTTTCTGGGTGCTTGCTGAATGTCTGCTTTTCTTCCTCGGTAAAGTCCCGGGCCTCGAGTCCTTGTACGGGGGAAACCCAGGTAGGTTCTCTGATGAAAGTCGTCAGCTGTCGGACGTGAGGCTGTATCGCAGGTAGAACCTGGATTCCTGATGATCTGAGAACTGTTAGCCTTTCTAGACTGAGTCCAATAGAGGGCAAAAATTGCCTAGCCAGAGACATACCCGTTCCCAATGAGTCCAACGTGCTTCCCGGTTAGGTCGGTTGTCGGATCCCAGTTTGCGGTATGAAGTAGAGTACCTTTGAACTCTCGTAGTCCGGGTATTGCCGGCCATCTCCAGGCATTTAGGATTCCCGAAGCATTGATCAGAATATGGCAGAAGTCGTGAATGATCTCTCCTGTCTCCATCTTAGTGATTCCCACGCTATACCCTCCTTGCCTTTTGTCCCATGTGGCGCTGGTAACCTGGTGCTTCATTTTGCAATAACGCCGCAGGTTGTATTTCCGGCTAGAGCCATCGAAGTAATCGTAGATCTCTTCAGACCCAGAGTATACTGCTGACCAGTCTGTCTTTGGCTCAAAGCTCCAAGTGTAAATATGGGCCGGAACATCGCAAGCACACCTTTTTAAGTCAGCTGAGTAGTTCAGGCGAGTCGACAGTTTTGAGGGCGAAGGTGTCTCACCCCGGATAGCGATTTTCAAACCACGTTCCCGCAATATCCCCATTCTTTTCATATATAGTTAGCGAGAAGTTGCGGAAAGATCGTTGCAATTTATAAGCAAATAAAAGGCCAGAAGCACCAGCGCCAATAACAATAATCTTCACATGTCGCTCCTGATGGATGGGTTTCTCCAGCCTGGACGAAGGGAGTTGAGCTGTGGCTCCCTTTGCTGCGAGGACTGCTGCATCTGCAGGTAAGGGGAGTATCTGACCGTCTGCCATGACTTGAGAAAGAGAACAGCTTCAGATTTCTGAAAGGCCAAACTCCAACTGCTGGAATGAGTTTCAAACACC